>CM046003.1:66564749-66767265 GCA_025175895.1 Wurfbainia villosa | reverse complement strand
AAATTAGAACAAGCATGTTAAAATATTAATGATAATGTTTCCTCTAGTCTTAATGATGCATGCTCACATGATCACTATATGCCATTTTATGTTAATGATGCATGTATGGATGAAAATAGGACTTTAAGAGAGAAAGTAGATCATTTAATCAAGACCCTAGAAAAATTTACAATAGGCTCCAACACTCTTAATATGATCATAGGAAGCCAAAGGGCAAGCTTCAATAAGAAAGGCCTAGGATATAAGGAAAATAAAAATGAAAAGGCCTATAAATGCTTAATTGCTAGGGGTCAAGATAAAAAGAAGACAATTGCTAGAAAATGGATCCCTAAGAAGTATTTAGTGAACCCCATAGGAAAGAACTTATTTTGGGTTTCTAAATCCATCCTTAAGGGTTAGGAAAACCCTAGGGTAGTCAACCATAGTGGACTTCACCTATATCATATATTTTGGTTGACTTAGGATGGTGGGACTTAATTTTAGAAATAGTGTTGGGTGATGATAATGTGCCCATAAATTGATAATAATGCTTAAATCATGATGATTAATGTAATTGTTATACATGTTTGCAATCATGATTTATGATCTTGATATTTGATATATAATCATGGGCAATAAGGTTTAGATCATGCTTTGGGTGATACTTTGACTTATTATCATAATTCATACCTAATGCATGAGTATTAATTAATGAATACATTTGTTTCATGATCATAATGTAAAATTAATTCATATATGTTTTTATGATCATGTGGGATGTTAGGATGATACTTAACCTTGTGTAGAATTGCATAAAATTAATGGTTAAATATATACAAATACCTTTGGGATACATCTCACACTCACCATAGGCTACCTTGATTGAAAACTTAGCATGGGTGAGATGATAGGATGATACGAATGGTCCACTAATGCCTATGGCATTTAGATGGTCATTTAAAGTGTCAAATTAGCAATAATAGACCAATCATGGGGAAGACTTATGTTTAATTCATAGACATATTGCCCAAAGATCATGGTTGGATATTTCATATTTTTTTAAAATAATTTCTTACTTTAAAATCTATGTTCATGTTTTGAAACAATTTAAAGTAAAATAAGGTGTTAAAAGTGATACAAACTTGATCAAAAACCTAGTTGATTTTGAAACTTTTGGATTTTTGGCAAATACTTGAAAATATAAAGATTTTTCATGGAAAACTATTTTTCATTGATAAAGGACCTTAAAATAAATGTGTTCCCCAAATTTCATGATTTTTCGAATTTTATAGATTTTCTAATGCATTTCTGAAATTCACTCTAAAAATCAGAAAAATATGAAATCAGAGTGCCAGTCGACTGGTAGTCTGAACCAATCGACTGATCGTATGATAACATGCCCAATAACCTCCTTTATCCAATTTTAAGGCATGTTTTGGCTTTTGTTTCCCTCTAAACTTGATGTCATGCTTATATAAACTTTGTTTAATATTTTTGATGGTGTCAAAGGGGGAGAAATATATATGTTTAAGTATGGGGGAATTATATTTAGGGGGAGTTTCATGTATTAAGGGTGAGAGTTGCTAATCATGTTATTTACATGCTTTCTTACCTTAATAGTTTTATCAAATGTTTTACCTAACTTAAACGGATTGCCACACATCAAAAAGGGGGAGATTATTAGTGCAATCAACCCTTGATATGGTTTTGATGTGTGTGGCAAAGGGTTTAAGTTAGGATGTTTGGATTTGATATGTGCGTTGGAGTCTTGCAGGACTTAGTAATTCGCACATGGAGCCTTGGCGAGTTTCACATCTCATGACTCGGTCTTTGAGTCGGTGAAGGATGGCTTCTGGGCCGTGCGCCGAGCATCAGAGACCGCGACGAGGAGCTTGGAGTGAAGCAGAGGAAGTAGACTTTAGGCGAGACGAAGGATGGTCTTTGCAGAGCCGTGCGCTTGGCGCATCCGAGGGACGTGGCCGGATGAAGATAACTTCAAAGGCGAGGGACTCCGAGGGATGAGAGTGAGCGAATGTAACCCGGGAAGGGGTAGTGCTCTTAGGTGAAACTTGGCTAATTGGCTAAGTGTCGGATGAGATTTCCCGACATCAGTCGACTGCCATGTTATGGTAGTCGACTACTCTAAGTCGACTGTGACTCGACTAGTGTTCGAGTCTGGTTCAAGTGCCAATAGTCGACTGCCATGGAATGGCGATCATTGACCACCTCGGTGATGAAGGCATTAGTCGGTCGGTCGCAAAGTTTCGTAGGCGTAATAGAGTCGAGCTCGCGAGCACTCGACTGATGGTAAGATCAATCGACTGATGATGGTACCGTTGGGTGAAAGCCAATGTGGAAAGCAGCCGTTATTGGGCAACGGCTACAGACCTGGACATCAGATCTCCTCTTCCTCTATAAAGAGGAAGGGTGTGGGGCTTTGGGGGCCTAATGCTTATGCTCTAACCTTGTCCTAAAGTGCCCTAAATAATTCCCACTCTTCTTACTTGCTATTATTCCATTCTATTGTAAGAAGAGGGATTGTAAAGAGGTTACCTTTACCTAGCTTGGTGCAAAGGAGAGAATAGTGAAAGCTCGAGGCGTGATTCACCTTGGACGAATCGGACCGTGGATTAGCGGCGTAGCCGTGAACCATGTTACATTGTGGTGTTAGCATTTGTGCCTCTATTCTTTACTTTGCTTTGTTTTAATTGCATATTAGTATATTCCGCTTGCGCTAATAGTGTTTGTAGAGAGCAACGAACGAACGACTTCCACCGTCTACGACAAAGGATATTCACCCCCCTCTAGCCAGCCAACATATCGACCCTACACTAAGGTTAGGTCATATTAACCTAAGTAGAATTCAAAGGTTGATAGCTGATGGACCTCTGGGTTCATTAGTGGTGGAAGATTTTCCAACCTGCGAATTTTGCTTGGAAGGTAAAATGACCAAGAGGCCTTTTAAGGCCAAGGGGTATAGAGCCAAAGATGTGTTAAAATTGGTTCATTCTGATTTGTGTGGTCCTATGTCTATCCAGGCTAGAGGTGGTTTTGAATATTTCGTCTCTTTCATAGATTATTATTAAAGATTTGGATACATTTACTTGATGCGCCGCAAGTCTGAATGTTTTGACAGGTTCAAAGAATTCAAGGCTGATGTGGAGAAACGTCAAGGTAAATGTATCAAGACACTACGATCTGATCGTGGTGGTGAGTACCTCTTGGGAGAGTTTAGGAATTACTTATCAGAGGCTAGGATTCAATCCCAATTGTCTGCACCTGGCACACCCCAGCAGAATGGTGTAGCGGAGCGAAGGAATAGAACTCTTATGGAGATGGTTAGATCGATGATGAGTTATTCTGAGTTGCCAGATTCGTTCTGGGGGTATGCTCTGGATACGACAATGTATATTTTGAACTTGATACCATCTCAATCAGTGCCTTCTACTCCCATAGAATTGTGGACTGGGCGAAATCCTAGTCTGAGACATATTCGAATTTAGGGGAGTCCAGTACATGTGCTGAAGATAGATGCTGGTAAGTTAGAACCTCGTACAGAAGTGTGCATGTTCGTAGGCTATCCTAGAGGAACGAAAGGTGGTTTGTTCTATAGTCCTAGAGATCAGAGGGTGATCGTTAGCACGAACGCCGGATTTTTAGAGGAATACTATGTGATGAACCACAAGCCCATGAGTAAGATTATTCTGGAGGAATTGAGAGGCGAAGTCACTACTTTAGTACCACCAGTACAAGAGGATATACCACAAGTGACTGCACCGCATGTCACAAAAGATACACAGGTGATACCTCATCGTAGTGGGAGGATTGTTAGACAGCCTGATAGACTTATATTCTTGGGAGAATCTTCTGATTTGGTCCCTGGTGAACATGAACCTAATCCCTGAACATATGACGAGGCAATCCAAGATAAAGATGCTGTATCTTGACAAAGTACAATGAATTGTGAGATAGAATCTATGGATTCAAATCAGGTCTGGGAGCTAGTAGAACCACCCAATGGTGTAAAAACCATTGGATGCAAGTGGATCTACAAAAGAAAGAGAGGAATAGACGGGAAGGTTGAGACCTTCAAAGCAAGGCTTGTTGTGAAAGGGTATACTCAGAAAGAGGGTATCGATTATGAGGAGTCCTTTTCGCCGGTGGCCATGCTTAAGTCTATCCGGATTCTTTTATGTATTGCTGCTCATATGGATTATGAGGTGTGACAGATGGATATCAAGACAGCTTTCCTTAATGGAAGTCTTGAGAAAAATATCTATATGGAGCAATCAGAGGGATTCATTGTAAAGGGCAAAGAGCATCTTGTGTGCAAGCTTAATCGGTCCATTTATGAATTTAAGCAAGCTTCGAGATCTTGGAACATCCACTTTGATGAGGTAATCCAGTCTTATGGATTTATTCAAAGTCTGGATGAGTCTTGTGTATACAAGAGTTGTGAAATGTAGTGGTATTTCTTGTACTATACGTAGATGACATTTTGTTAATTTGCAACAATATCAAGCTGTTATCAGACGTAAGGGTATGATTGTCCAAACAGTTTGATATGAAGGACTTGGGAGAAGTGGGACACATCCTTGAGATCAAGGTTATAAGGGATCGCAGGAAAAGGATGTTGTGCTTATCTCAAGCTTCATACATAGACACCATTTTGGCTCGTTTTAGCATGTAAAACTCCAAGAAAGGTTTTCTACCTTTTAGGCATGGAGTTCCTTTATCTAAAGTGATGTGTCCTAGAACATCAAAGGAGATAGAGGAGATGAAGGCGGTTCCTTATGCTTTGGTAGTTGGAAGCCTCATGTATGCTATGTTATGTATGAGGCCGAATATCTGCTTTGCCTTAGGCATGGTTAGCAGATATCAGAGTAATCCAGGACAAGGATATTGGACTACGGTAAAGCATATATTGAAGTACCTAAGAAGGACTAGGGATTATATGCTGGTATATCAGACAGATCAATGACTCCATGTGGGTTACACAGATTCTGACTTCCAATCAAATAGGGATAACAGTAAGTCTACCTCAGGTTTTGTGTTTACTTTGGGAGGTGGAGCCATTGTATGGAGGAGTGTCAAGCAGAAATGCGTGGCAGACTCTACCATGGAAGCTGAGTATGTGGCATCCTCTGAGGCGACCAAAGAAGCTGTATGGCTCAGGAAATTTTTGATGGACTTGGATGTGATTCTTGGTTTGCCCAGAACTATCACAATTTATTGTGATAGCAGTGGTGCAGTTGCAAACTCGAAGGAACCACAATCCCATAAGGCAAGTAAACACATAGAGCGCAAGTACCACCTGATATGAGATATCGTAAAGCGAGGAGAAGTTTCTGTAGCAAAGATTGCATCAGAGGATAACCTGACAGATCCTTTCACTAAGGCCCTTCCAGCGAGAGCTTTTGATAGGCATATGGAGGAAATAGGAATCAGATGTATGGCAGTATGAGGACAGCATAGTCTTTTAGTATAAGTGGGAGATTATTGGGATGTATACTGAAAAGTCTATCTTTTATATGAACATCTTTATTTTTGAAATAAGAATCGCATGATCATTGTTTTCATATTTATGGTTATGCATATTGTCTGATACATTACATTGTAGATAACATGGTATGTAGTGTCACACGGGAGATCATGTTATCAGTTCCTTATAGAGTATAAGTAGAGGCTCACAACTGAGATGGTTTTGGACAAACATTGGTATGGTTGTAGTGTAATTTGGTATTGGTTTGTCTTGACCATAGAATTATACTAGTACACTTTGTGTGTATTGAGCAGGACCGACTTAGAGGTGATTCGATTTATTGTTGACTACATAATTGAATTGGACCTCGGATATTATGGTGTACATGCTCTTAATCCCGATATAATAACGGGCACATGTACTTAGTATTTATTTCTTTGATTTACCAATGGGCGAGATTTATAGATTAAATCGATAGGCTCGGTAAGTTGATAAATAATATTATTTAAATGGTGTGCCATTGATTATAGGAGGAAACCGTGTCTTATATATTAGGATGATGATGCCCCCTTGAGGAGCTCATAAGGATCATCATGTAAACCCTGCAGGTGGACTTGGTCCGGCATGATGATGAGGTTGAGTGGTACTACTCATGCAGTTAGATGTTGATTAATTAATTGTCAGTAAATTAATTAATTGACGGACATTCGAGATCTTAAACATGGGGAGATATTTGTACAATTAATATATGGAGCCCATATTTATTTATGGGGCTTGGTGAGGTAGATCAATGATAATCCTCTAGTGGAATGGATTATCATTAATGGATCAGACTTTATGTGGGCTAGATCCATTGGGTGGCGAAGATCCAACTCCTCCTCATGGTCCCTATTGTAGCCTAATATAAATACCTCATGAAAGCTTAGATCCGATGGTGGAAAATGAAACCCTAGATCTGACGGTGGAAAATGAAACCCTAGATCCGACGGTGGAGATTGAAAGGAGGCTTAAGCCCAACTCTATAAAAGGAGGGCTAGGGCTTGGGCGATGAGAGAAATAGAGAAAAGATTGGATTAGGGTTTGCTCTTTGGCTTGGGCGACTAGGGTTTGGAGAGGCTTTGGGCAGCAACAAGTGGAAGAGCTTCTTCTCTTCCTAAGGTCTAGCCAGTGCCCATATCTCATCTTCTTTCTCTTCTTGGCCGGTGCCCATCTCTTTTCCTCCTCGAGCTTTGGCCGGCGGCAACAAGAGCTACTCTTGTTGGCCGACACCCATCTTCCATCTCCTTCTCCTTGGTGGCCGGCGGCAACAACAAAGAGGAGGAAGAGGTTTGATTTTCCTCCAAAGGGATTGTGTCCAGAACTAGATAGGAGAAGAAGGGAGCTTACATCTTCCCTTTGTTCGGAGCGAGCAAGGAAGGGAAGATCGAGATCTAGGAGGCTTCATCTCTTGGAGGATCGTTGCCCACACAACGTCCAAGAGGAGGATAGGACATACAATACAAGACCAAGAGGTAAACAAGAGGTATAATTCTTGTTTAACTTTGTTTTCTTGTTCTATGCAATTAGTATGTATTGTATGTGGTTAATTTACTTGGACCCCGAAGATAAACACAAAAATCGGCGATCCGTACATCATCTATTCCATGGCTAATCGAGGAAAAGAGTTAGGTTGCTTGAACAATAAGTTTTTTCAAGAGACCACTCTAATCAAATAGCATGATGATGGATCGGTAGCTTGGGTAATCCGTCATCATCTTGGATTATTTTTTTTTAATTCGGGGATGTAGATGGGATCGCCATGCACAAGCGACTGAGGTGCGAAGCGAAGCTTCAGTTCCGACCTTCAACAATGAGCATAAGGATAGATATAACATGCTTTCTACTCGTAAAATCACTTCAACTAGGTATCTTGATAAAGATTTACTAGAATACTTAGGGTTGTTGGGTGACATTCAAGCCCTATTTGCAAAAATAGGGTGGGGAGAGATAATGGAGATAAGACACCCAACCTTCCCTAGGGTAGTTTTAAAGTTTTTAAGTTCTTTAGAAGCTGAAGTTTTAACGGGTAGAGAGAGCGAAGAGGGTAGGATTACCTTTAGGATATTTAACATTGAACATGAATGGACACTACACCAATGGAACTCATGCTTTGGCTTGCCGAGTGGGGGAGAGAGAAGAACTCCTATTGGGTTTAACTCTCGGATCTTTTGGACCGAATTGACAGGAGAGCACGCTTACGACCCTTCTAGGGCCAAAGCATCACGCCTCCAAAACCCCATTTTTGGTCGTGGAGAGAGTGATGGTGTAATGAGAGCTAGTGAGTTGCTTTGCCTATGGGACATGTTACAAGAAAGGAGTAGCATCGATATAGGGTCCCATTTCATTAGACACTTAGTGAAAATGGGCAAAGCAGCGAGATGAGAGATTAATGTGAGGGGTCTATTTATCCACATTTGCCATTGGATGGGGTACGATTGCACCGTGCTAGATAGTATAGAGGGGAGCTCTAGGATCGACCTAGGAGTGTGTATGGCCATGAAGATGATTGTAAGAGAGAGACACTCCTTATGCTTTGTAAGGAAAAACCTAACGGCCCTCAGGCTCTCCGACCCCGATCGTACCACCATCACCACACGTGCCAACTGACACTTAGACCTGATAGTGGAGTCCCTACCATATGAGGGACCATTCACAGCGGCACCCATCTCTCCCCCTTTGTATCACTCTCCCTAGTCCATACATACATAGGAGCCCACCTAGTCCACATTGACATGAGCCTGCACCTGCACCACCACCTTTTTCTACTTTTGAGCCGGATGCAGGTACATCTTCCTATGATTTTTTAGAGTTCCGATCGCGCCTCGACGACATATATACCGAGCAGTCGCTGCATCTACCATCTCTCAGATCGACTACATGTACATGTGGCATCAGCGGCTCAACAGCAAGTTCTCCCAGGATCCCGAGATGCCGAGGCTACCAGACTTTCCACCTCGCCCACGATACTAGAGGTATGCTTCACTTAAGTCTAGGGGGACCCTAAGTTTTGTTTTGTTTCTAGTAGTAGTTTCTTTCCTAATGTTTGCATTTTAGTTAGCATTCATTTATTCATGCATTAGTTGTTTAGTTTCTTTCAGCACTTAGTTTTTGCTACCTATAAGCTACCTCAGTAGTATTTTTAAAAGTTTTCTTCATTAGTTGTTTCCATGAGTAGTGTAACTTCATTTACCTCGTGGTATTTTATTTTATTGGCTCTGAATGAATGTTCTAGACTTATACTGGTTAGCTTCTATTCTACACATACACATGATGAACTTTCTGAAAGGGAGAGTCTAGTGCATACCTAGTTATGATTCATCTCAGTAGTCTAGTACTTTGGAATCTACAGGTGACTCTAAGGTTAGTATTTTATTTACTGGAGATGCTCGGATTGTGTAAGCCCATTCGAAAAAAATCAAAATCCTAGTGAGTCGAAATAATAAAAGAGAGAAAAGAAAAAGAAAGAGAGAGAGAGAAAAGGAAATGAAAAAGAAGAGAAAGAGAAAAAAAAAGAGATTATGAGGGATAAAAAAATAGTTGTCATGGGTGGAAATGGTTAGGTGTTTCTTTGAGACCAAGTTAGTTACTGGAGAAATACCTACCAATTTCTCTCGATACCGAGCATGCCTTTGAGACTTTGTGCTAGATCTAGGGAACGACCCTCGCTTTGGGCAGGTAAGTGCCTAAGAGCCAGAGACCTTAGGAAAGTTATAGGATGACAACTTAACTTATCATGGAATGAGTATCCCCTAAGAAGATTCGCTTGGCACAAGCACGAGGAGCTAACTTAGTGAATTTCTAGAACATATCTATTTTGCTTTGATTGCAAATACCACTTGATAAATTTAGTTAACATGCCAAGTATGGAACAATACATTTTTAAATTTCATGGCACTAAGGTTTGCTTGAGGACAAGCAAAGATCTAAGTCTGGGGGAATTGATGCGAGCAAAATATATAGGGTTTTAGGAGTAGTTTTCGCTCACATCTCATTTTATTTTATGTTTGCTTCATGCATATTTTACTTTATTTTCCATGCATTTCCTATTTTCTGGTTCGGAGATCTGCTCTGCATACTTTCGTGTGTAGGATAGCATTTCGTGGGGAAAACGGTGCACTTTCGGAGCAAAAAGAAGACATTTGACAGCCGGACATAGAAGGGAACACGACTAGGGTGTGTGCCTACACACAACCATGTTCAGGCGGCAAAAACGGCCGCCACAGCCTGACACACAACCAGGCTATGTGTTTTCACACGGTCGTGTGGTGACTAGGCGATTCGATGCAACCAGGGTTTTTTCCAGATTTCACAGCGATCCCACGTGATGTCTATATAAGAAAAGCTATGCCCAAACCCTTGGAGGGAGACACGATGGCTGGGACGACACTCTTAAGACCTAAAAAGCTTCGGGAACTCGCAATAGGGAGGAAGAAGGTCGTCGGAGATCCAAGTTCTGCACTTCAACGTCATAGAGAAGCCCACATTGCGTTGTAAATTTCTGTTCTTGCATGTTATCTATTATTTATTTGAACATGAACGTGCTTTGTGTTTCTCCTCTCATAATTATGGAGTAGTTTCTTCGATTCTAGGATTAGGGAGTAGTTTGTGTGCGTAGAACATGTTATTCCAAATTAAATTCTGTTCTTGAGTTTATATTTACAATTGGTATTAGCTTAGACTGATATCTATGTGTTTTTGGATTTCTATCTACTATGCTTAGTCGATACGAGGGGTGACATCCCTCGTATCTAAGATTTAGGGGGAATTAAAGAGGAACCTTGGGGTCGGTCTCATCTCCTATAACTGTGGATAGAAGGATGCAATAGAATTGGAAATAATTCATCACAGGGATTGATTTGACATCCTCGTACTGTCTATCCCGTCCTTGTAAGGCAGAGATAGCTCTCGATAGATGTAAAAGCTCATCGGGAGAGTGTACGATGTCCCTTCCACAAGGCCATAGTTAGACGTTTAGACAATGACAAATTGATAGCATGTTTTGCGACACACAAGCGAAACCAAAATCCCAGAATCCCTTCCAAAGATTCGCGGCAAGCCTTTTCTTCTTCCGTGTGATACCATATTGAGTTAGGACCACCAACAACCCTCACAATAATAACCATTATATTTGAATTCCGAACAATAACGTCCATCGAATAGATCGGTACTTGAATCTCAGTCTCTGTGGGATCGATAAATATATTTATTACTTAACGACATCCATGCACTTGCGGGCGATGAGCAGCGTCGGATTCGAGTCCTCGATGGTCTCCGTCGTGAGATTTGAGTTCGCATTCGCGTGCACCAGAGAACTCTCAACCGGAGTAAATAGACTGAGGGAGAAGTCCAAAGATTCAAAGCTAATAATAAGGTAATGGAGATTTTAGTTAGTTTAATACCTAATAACAGTTTGTGCAAATTAGGAAAGTTCAGGGATGCTAAGGAATTATGGAGCAAACTTGCTAAGCTCCATGATGAATCTTCAATGATCCAAGATGATGACAAGTCCAAAGGAGAAGAATCATCATCCCAAGCTGTTGATGATTTGGAGATTGAGAAGTGTTCAACTTCCAAGGTTGAAGAAATTGTAGAAGTCTCTACGTCAAAGATTGAGGGGGAGGTTAGATCTTTAACCCTGGAACAAGAGCAAGAAGAGGTGCCATCTACCTCCGGACGTGAAGAAGGAGGCCAAAATTCACCTACCATTCAAGAAGGTAACTCAAATGCAATTGTTAAAAATAAAAATCATATAACATGTTTTGAGTGTAGGGAAGTAGAGCATTATAAGAGTAAATGCCCAAAAAGAGTCAAGAATGCTCAACCGACACCAAGGGCTAAAGAAAAGCCAAAGGAAGATGGAGCCCTAATTTGAAAGAGCAAGGAGCATATAGTATGCTTCAAGTATAACAAAAGAAGGCATTACCGGAATTAATGTCCTAGGGGGAGTCACCCTCGGAAGGGCAAAGGAGAGAGTTCAAATGTAGGGGGAGCTATGGTAAACCCTAATAATTTTAAATAATGCTCTTCCTTTACGTAATGTTAGGAAGCATGATCATAATTTTATTGCTATTCATCATGACAAAAAGCATGCTAGAAATAGATTTTATTGCTTGGGTGCTAAACATGTCAATTTACCTAAGGACAATGCTAGATCAACCTCACCTTAGGATAGGAAGATAGAGAATAACCTAGGCATCAACACTAAATGAACTAAACATATGCCTAGGAAGAAGAATATCTCAAGAGTCAATGAAAAATCAAAACTTGAGATATTAGATAGTAAAAATCAAGCTTTGAAAAATTGGAAAAGACACTTCAAAAGATGACAAATATGATTAATGGGTCTCATGAACAAAACTTATATTCTAGGAGGCAAGGTGCATCTAAGGACAAGCAAGGCTTGGGTTACAAGCCTAGGTCCAAGATAGATAAGCCTACCTACCATAGTGTTCTATATAGTTATGGAACAAGTTATAGGTCTAGGAAAGTCAAGGATACTAGGGAAGTCATCCCTAAGGCTAATCTTGACAAGTGCCTAGTGGCTAAGGTTTCAAGGAAACCTAGGGAAGTCACTAAGAAGGTTACAAGGGGAGTTACTCTTAGAGTTAACCAAGGTAAGACCCAAGTGACCAAGGCTTCAAAGCCTAAAAGGGTCATTAGGAAGGTATCAAGAGAGGTCATCCCTAGTGAATATCTTGTAAACCCAAGGAGCTCCAATAGGTATTGGGTTCCTTGGAGCGTGATTGATTTACGCTAAATGGGTTAAGTTATGTCAACCTTGAATGAATGGGTAGTTAACCTAACCATAGCAAAGTTGGCACTTTAGGTCATTTCTAAGGGTATTGGATACTTCAGAAATAAGAGTTTAATTTCATATCCTAAAGGATTTTAGGATGTGCCAATTAATTTTGAGAAGTTTGAAAATTTGATCAAATTGGCACAATTAGGTCTAGAAGTCATAGTGTGTCATTTTGAGTTTTTGACACACTTGGGAGAAGAGTACCATTATGAAAAATTTAGGTTTAATCCTAGGAAATGACAATTAGATTTAAATTTTAGGTGTTCTTGTACCTTCATATTATAAAATTGTCATGCTTATGTTTGCCATATATCATGTCATGACATCATGCTTCATATTACTATTTAAAATGTAATGAAAAATACTTAGGTTTATTGTTTTTAATGTCATGTGTGTTTAGGTTCATGTTTATACCATGACATCATGATTATTGGCAAAAAAAATTTTGTGCTATCATTTTATGCCATAATCATCATTTAGACATTTAGGTTAATTAAAATTAATTTAAGGATAATGACATGATTTGAAGTCCTATGTATAAGGGAATCAAATAGCGTTGCCTAGAAAAATGCATGAAATCCTAAGAACCTAAACCCACATCTAACAAGAACATTAGATTGACATTTGTGTGTATTGATACACTCTAGATACATATAAGATGTTAGGAAAATGAGTTAAGTTCAAAGTGCATAGATGTTGCATCTAGATGAACTCAAACTCATCTCAATCATAGGTATAAATCATGAGGAAAACTAGTATACAAGTCTTGTATACTTAGTCCATAGACCATGATTGAAATTAAGGTTTTGAAAACATCTTAGAATTATTTTAAAAAACCTTGGCGAAGTCTATCTTTTGATAGCAATCACCATTGAGAAGATTAAAATAAAGTTGGCTAAAAACATTGAAGGTTTCAATGCTTTTGAACTTTGTATCATTCTTTAAATTTAAAAGTTATTTTCACATAATTTTTTTTTCCACTATAGTGTTTGACATAAGTAATGTGTGGATGAAAATTCAAGATTTTTCGAATTTTTTGGAATTATTTATGCATTTCTGAAGTTCGTCTGAAAACTCGATTTTAGAAAATTCGGAAACCAGTCGAGGCGCCGCCTCGACTGGAGATGCTTTCACTTGACTGAAGCTTTCTCAGTCGACTATTAACACTGTTTTTGGCTTAACAATGTTGGTTTAAGCCATTTGACATATCAAATCCACAAACAACCTAACTTAAACCTTTGTCACACACATCAAAACACATCATCCATGGGTTCATTGCTTTAACAATCTCCACCTTTTTGATGTGTGGCAACCATGTTTAAGTTAGGTGAAACATTAATCAAAATACATAAGGAAAGTATGTAAAATATGGATATCAAACAGGAATATCAACTCCCCCTTAACACATGCTAATTCCCTCTAGCATGATTAACTTAAACTTAACCATTTCTCCCCCTTTGACACCATCAAAAACATCTAACATAAGTTATATAAGCATGATATCATGTCTAGGGAAAGAAAATACTAGATTCAAACTCAAAACCTGATAAAATAGGTTACTATGCTCGTGCACAGTACATCAGTCGACTGACACCCAGATTTCAGAATTTTCTAATTTCGGAACCCAATTTCAGAAATACATTAAAAATTCTAGGAAATTCAAAAAATCATGAAATTTAGGGAACATATTTCTCATAATTCCCTTTATCAGTGAAAAATGATTTTTCATGAAAATTCATTCTATTTTCGAAAATTTGGCAAAAACTCAAAGATGTTGAAAAACACTAAACTTTGTATCAACTTGAAAGCCTAGTTTTGCCTTGAATTATTTTAAAACATGAACATACAGATTATCAAACATAAAATGGTTTTAAAACATTTGAAATATCCAACTATGATCTTTGAGCAATATGTCTATGAATTAAACATATGTTCCCCCCATGATTGGTCTATTATTGCTATCATGATACCTATAATGACTCATCAAAATGTTATAGTCATAAGTGAGTCATTTGTATCATCCTAACATCTCACTCATGCTATGTTTTCAATCAAGTTAGCCTATAATGAGTGTGAGATGAACCTAAAGGTATTATACTTAACCATCAATTTTCATGCAATTCTATCAAGGTTAAGTATCTATATCCTAAAACATCCAACATGATCATAAAATCACATATTATCAATCATGATCAAATATGATCAATTATGGCACATCATGATCAAAAATCAAATATTATTATGATTCCATATTATGATCACATTATCATCACCCAATACTATAAATCAAAAATTATTACCCACATCATCCTAAGTCATCCATTCAATATGATATAAATAAAGTCCACTATGGTTGACTATCCTAGGGTTTTCCTAACCCTTAAGGATTGACTTGGTAACCCAATATAGATTCTTTCCAATAGGGTTCACCAAAAATTTCTTAGGGATCCATTTCCTAGCTACCATTGTATTTTTAGCTTTACCCCTAGCAATCAAACAATGGTAGGCCTTTTCATTCTTGGTCCCCTTATATCCTAGGCCCTTCTTGTTGAAACTAGCCCTTTGCTCCCAATTATCATGTTCAAAGTATTGGAGCATATTGTGAACTTTTCTAAGGCTTTAGTTAGGAAATCTACCTTTTTCCTTAAAGCCTTATTTTTTTTCAATACATGCATCATTAACATTAAGAGGAATATAATCATCATGTGAGCATGCATTATTAATACTAGAAGAAGAAGCATTATCATTAACATTTAAACATGCTTTTTCTAGCTTTTCTTCTAGGGCCTTAATTTGATCAATCATGCATTTATTTTTCTTCTTAGCCTTAAACAAATCTCTATTTAAGCTTGAAATCATAGAAACAATCTTTTTAGGGGAAAGATTTGTTACCATACTTTCCATATCTTCTTCCTCTGATTCTGATGAGGATGAAGATGAAGCTCCCCCTTCACTTGAGCTCTCCTCACTTGAACTTGTTTCTTCTTTTTTCGAGTAGGAGGAGTCCAAATCTTCTATTTCCATGAGTGCAAGGCTTGTGAAGGCTTGATCTTCCTCCGATGAGGATGGATCATCCCATGTCGCTTTGTGTGCCTTGGTCTTCCCTTTTTCTTTTGATTTCTTCTCTTCCTTCTTCTTGCTCCCCTTCTTCTATTATTTCTTTCTTCTTTCTTCCTTGCTTTTGTTCAAGAGGGGACAATCATCCCTTATGTGTCCCTCTTGTTAGGATCTTTGTAATGGCTAGAGGGGGGTGATTAGCCTTTCTTTGTTTCTACAAACACGTTAGCGGAAGCAATACAAATACAAATACAAATGCAAATAAGAAATAAGAAAACAATGCTAACACCCGATGTACGTGGTTGAGATGGACGCTCCTACTCACTGTAATCAGTAAGGTGGATTAGCCCTAGCCAAGCTTCACTAAATCCTCCTTTGGATGAACCAAGGTGGAGAAACCTTGTCTTACAATGCTCTCCTCTTCTTTACAATGATGGAAGATTAAAAGCTAGAGAAGAGGAGGTTTAGAATCACAAAAGCACTTGGGAAAGCTTGGTGAGCACGAGGGTGTAGCTAGGAATGAGAGCACTAACTTCACCAAGCTCCCCAAGGCCCCTTCTTATAGAAGAAGGGTTGTTTTTCCTGTTGGGCTTCGATCAGTCGATTGATGCTCACCATCAGTCGACTGCCGTCGAAGCCAACGACTTCTGAACAAGCAGATCCGCGGAGATATGTAGCCGCAATTTCCAATGGCCAAGTGATCAGTCAACTGATCCCTCCATCAGTCGACTGATGGACTGATCAGTCGAGTGATCGTAGGCCGTAGTCGAGTGCGACTACACTCTGTGCTCGTATTTGCATTAATCGATCGCGCCCGCGTTAGCGATCGGTGATTACATCGATCGGCCACCGCCAAGCGATCGGTGATCGTGGTTTCACCGACTCGGTCGAGAACACGACCCGGTCGGTGATACATCGTATCGATCTATGAGTAATTCACACTTGATTTTACACCCTAGACCTAGACTCAACCTTCTAGCTCCTCATTAAGCCTTGCGCCTCCAGGATCCCTCCGAGTCCGCGACTTGTTCATCCTTTGCGCTTTGCTTCCAAGAGCTTCCTTCGGTTTCGTCATGTCTTGGGTTGCCAAATGCTTGGACTTTATGCTGCCAAGACTACAAGCTTAGACTTATGCTGCCAAGACTTTACTTTGGACTTCTTTTGCCAAGGTTCAGTTGGACTTTACGCTGCTAAGACTACAAGCTTGGTCTTATCTTTACCAAGTCCATCCTTGACTTCCCTTGCCAAGATCATACTTGGTCTTCCTTTGCCAAGGTTCACTTGGACTTTCTGCCCGGGACTACAAGCGTCTTATCTTTGCCAAGTCCGTCCCTTGGACTTTCCTTGCCAAGATCATACTTGGACTTCTCTTTTACCAAGTCTTCATCCTTGGATTTCCCTATCACTTAAACATATTCGCAATTAGATCACAAAGCATTGCCTAACTTAGATGATTATCCAAACATCAAAACATATAAATGCTTGGGGCATTGTTGCACCAACAATCTCCCCCTTTTTGATGTTTGGCAATCATTTAAGTTAGGTCTTTTAAAGATACACACATAATCATATTTTCAATGTGAAATTCTAACTTAACCATTCCTTCTCCCCCTTTGACATACATCAAAAAGAGAAGGTCTCATAAATGAAAGAATTAAAGGTGTTGGATCTTGGACTAAGGTATAAGATTGATCTTAAGCTCCCCCTTAATCCAAGATATGCTTCATGATGTGTAAATAATATTTGAGGTAAAGCATAACAAAAATTCAAAAATTAAGTCCTAACTTTGCACCAACAATAGAAGTTTAGGGATGAAAAGATATATTTTATGAAACTCCCCCTAAAATACTGCATAAAACAGTCCTAAAAATTTGTTTATGCTCAATATTATCATGCTATAGTTTTAGGACATCAAAGATACACTAAATATAAGCAAATGGAGCTATTTATCAGAAAACACAGTGTATCAGTCGACTGGTTTACGAACGATTTACTACGCTGAAATCAATTTGACCTTTTCATTTAATTTGAAATGCGTTAGAAATTCTAGAAACCTCAAAAAATCACGAAATTTTGTGGACACATTTCTGAGATCATACTTTATTAAGGAAAAATAGTTTGAAAAATATATGTTTCCCAGATTTCAATATTGATACAAACTTAGAAACTAACAAAAGGTTCTAAAAAGTTGCAAACTTTGTACCACTTTTGTGTTCCACTTGAAAACTGTTTTTCAAAATATAATGAACATAGTTTAAAATATATATGATTTGGAATTTCCAACCATGTTCTTAGAGCTATGTATTCATTACTTGAATACAAGCCTTCCCAATGATTGGTCCATGAGGTATTCATGTCTCTAGGTGTGTCATTGGCTCATAGTAATGCATCATAACAAGCATGATGAGCCAAGTACACCTACCCTATCATCTCACATATTCCTAAATGTCTCAATACAAAAATCAAGATTGCTTAAGGCTTTTGTGAGATGCATCAAGGTATAAGGCTAACATATGAATATGGGATCATGCAAACCTAGAATTTTACTCTACAAAGCACATACCAAGCTCTCTCCTTAATGATGAAAATTCAGTTTCGGGAAGAGCTTTGGTGAAGATATTGTTGGGAGATCGGGCCGGCCGGCTAGAGAGGGGTGAATAGCCCTCTTACGATGGATGCCGGTATTTGCTCGTCTACAAGGAGATTAGCGCAACGGAAACAATAAAGCAAGACAAGCAAATAGAAATACAAGAAATCAAACGCTAACAAGATGGTGTAACGTGGTTCACAGCTACGCCGCTAATCCACGGTCCCCGATTCGTCCTCGGTGAATCACTCCGCCAAAACCAATCCACTAATGGTCTCTCCTTTGCACCAAGCTAGGTGGAGGTAACCTTTACAACCAAGATCACTCTTCTTACAATAAGAATGGAGTAAAAACAAGTAAGAAGAGTTTAGAGCTTGTGGGGCACTAGGAAGATCACTTGGAGCATAAGCATTAGCCTCTCAAAGGCTCACACCCTCTCTTTTTATAGAGAGGGTTGATTTCTTCCCGTTGGCCGCCACCAGTCGACTGCTGCCCTTGGCAGTCGACTGCCGTCACTACAACGACCTCCGAACACGTCGGATCCCGACCGTTGTAGTCCAACGGAACACTTGGCAGTCGACTGATGGACCTCACCCGATCATTGCACCGCTCGTATCGCCGCCGATCGGCTACGGCGTCTGCCGCGACATCCTCTTCGGCATTGCCATTCCATGATCGATCGGTGCATAAACCCATCGATCGGATACGGTCGAACTCACTCGACACTGAAGCGGTCATCGCCATTCCATGGCAGTCGACTGGTGTCGGGAAATCCCATCCGACACTTAGCCAAATGGCCAAGTTTCACCTAAGAGCTACTACCCCTTCCCGGGTTACATTCGCTCACTCTCATTCCTCGGAGTCCCTCGCCTTCGAAGTTATCTTCGTCCGGCTATGTCCCTCGGATGCGCCAAGTGCACGACTCTGCAGCGCCATCCTTCGCGTCTCGCCCTGAAGTCTACTTCCTCCGGCTTCACTCCAAGCTCCTCGTCCGGTGGTCCCTCGAATGCTCCAAGCGCACGGCTTCCGCAAAGCCATCCTTCACCGACTCAAGGACCAAGTCATGAGTTGTGAAACTCGCCACGGCTCTATGTGCGAATTACTAAGCCCTGCAAGACTTCAACGCACATATCAAATCAACATAACACACTAACTTAAACCCTTTGTCACACACATCAAAACCTTATCATGGCAAGAGATTGCCCTAACAATCTCCCCCTTTTTGATGTGTGGCAATCCGTTTAAGATAGGTAAAAACATTTGATATAAATTCTAAGGTAAGAAAGCATGTAAACATAAACATGATATACCAACATGCAACTCCCCCTTAATCCATGAAACTCTCTCTACAAATTCTCCCCCTATCATAATTTACTTAAACACAATTATTTCTCCCCCTTTGACACCATCAAAAAGATTAATACTAAGTTATAAACCCATGGCATCAAGTCTAATAGAAGGAAAATACCAAAAACATATTCAAAATCTGAAATCAAAAAATATTAGACTATTTTGGTGAAGCGATCATTGCTATTAGTATGGATCATTGGCACAATGGTTTCAAATTTTGATTTTAGTAATTTAAATGTATTAAAAATTATAAAAATTCAAAAATAGTGAAATTTGGGAACACATTTCTTGTAAGGTTCTTTATCAGTGAAAAATAATTTTTCTTGAAAGATCATTATATTTTCACGTATTTGCCAAAAATCCAAAAGTTTTAAAAACCACTAGGTTTTTGACCATTCTAGTATCAAGTTTAACACCTAGTTTTGCATCCAATTGTTTCAAAACATGAATACATAGATTTTAAAGTAAGAAATTATTTTGAAAACATATGAAATATCCAACCATGATCTTTGGGCAATATGTCTATGAATTAAACATAAGTCTTCCCCATGATTGGTCTATTATTGCTATTTTGATACCTTAAATGACCATCTAAATGCCATAGGCACTAGTGGACATTTGTATCATCCTAACATCTCACTCATGCTAATTTTTCAATCATGGTAGCCTATAGTGAGTGTGAGATGCATCCTATGGGGTATTTGTATATACTTAACCATCATATTCATACAATTCTATCAAGGTTAAGTATCAACCTAACAATCCTCATGATCATAAAGGCATATATGACTTAATTTTACATTATGATCATGAAACACATGTATTCATTGAATTGTTATCATGCATTAGGTATTATGTCATGATAATAAGCAAAATATCACCTAAGGCATGATTTAAACCCTATTTCTTATGATGATGTGTCAAATTTCAAAATCATAAATCATGATTGCAAACATACATAGCAATTACATTAATTATCATGATTTAAGCATTATTAACTATTTATAGGCACGTTATCATCACCTAACACTATTTCAAAAAAAGTTGTCCCGCTATCCTAAGTCAACCAAAAATAAGATATAGGTGAATTCCATTTGGTTGACTATCTTAGGGTTTTCCTAACCCTTAAGGAAACCACTTGTTGGGAGATCGGGACGGCCGGCTAGAGGGGGGTGAATAGTCCTCTTACGATGGATGTCGGTATTTGCTCGTCTACAAGGAGATTAGCGCAACGGAAACAATAAAGCAAGACAAGCAAATAGAAATACAAGAAATCAAACGCTAACAAGATGGTGTAACGTGGTTCACGGCTACGCCGCTAATCCACGGTCCCTGATTTGTCCTCGGTGAATCACTCTGCCAAAACCAATCCACTAATGGTCTCTCCTTTGCACCAAGCTAGGTGGAGGTAACCTTTACAACCAAGATCACTCTTCTTACAATAAGAATGGAGTAAAAACAAGTAAGAAGAGTTTAGAGCTTGTGGGGCACTAGAAAGATCACTTGGAGCATAAGCATTAGCCTCTCAAAGGCTAACACCCTCTCTTTTTATAGAGAGGGCTGATTTCTTCCGTTAGCGCCACGGATCATTGCTGCCCTTGGCGATCATTGCCACAAGCGGCCTCGAACACATCGGATCGGCCGTTGTAGTCAGCAGAACACTTGGCGATCGGTGATGGACCTCACCATGATCGGCTTTTCGCCTTCGATCGTCCCGATCGGCTGAGCGATCATACGCGACATCCTCTCGCGATTGTCATTCCATAGCGATCATTGATCTGGCTGGCATAAACCCTCGGATACGAGTTGAACTCTCATTCCATGGCGATTGGTGGTGTCGAAATCCCATCCGACACTTAGCCAAATGGCCAAGTTTCACCTAAGAGCTACTACCCCTTCTCGGGTTACATTTGCTCACTCTCATTCCTCGGAGTCCTCGCCGGTTATCTTCATCGATCGTCCCTCGGATCGCCAGCGCGCATAGCTCTGCTCAGCGCCATCCTTCGCATCTCGCCCTGAAGTCTACTTTCTCCGGCTTCACTCCAAGCTCCTCGTCCGACGGTCCCTCGGATGCTCCAAGTGCACGGCTTTCGCAAAGCCATCCTTCACCGACTCAAGGACCGAGTCATGAGTTGTGAAACTCGCCACGGCTCCATGTGCGAATTACTAAGCCCTGCAAGACTTCAACGCACATATAAAATCAACATAACACACTAACTTAAACCCTTTGCCACACACATCAAAACCTTATCATGGCAAGAGATTTCCCTAATAGATATCGGCAAGGTTTGACTTAGATTCTACATAATTAAGTTCAATATCCCCTCTTGCCACATGATCTCTTATGGAGTGATGTTTCACTTCAATGTGCTTGGTCCTAGAGTGATATACCGAATTTTTGGTCAAGTTGATGGTACTCACATTGTCACAATAAACTTTAATGTTAGAGTAGTGTAGCTCATAGTCCTCAAGCGTATGTCTCATCCAAAGCAATTGAGCTACACAACCACCCATAGCCACATATTCGGCTTCGGTGGTTGATAAAGCAACACAATGTTGCTTCCTACTACTCCAACTAACTAGGGAGGACCCAAGAAATTGGCATCCACCACTAGTACTCTTCCTATCCAATTTGCAACTGGCATAATCAGAATTGGTATAACCAAGCAACTCAAAGGACCTAGTCCTAGGATACCAAAGTCCTATATTTAGGGTGCCTTTAATATATCTCAAAATTCTCTTAACGGCTACTAAATGTGATTCTTTGGCACAAGATTGGTATCTTGCACACATACCTACTGCAAATAAGATATCGGGTCTACTAGCGGTTAGGTATAGTAGGCTACCAATCATACTCCTATAAAGTTTAAGATCAATTGATTTTCCATCATGATCACTATCTATTCTAGTGCTAGTGGCCATAGGAGTGGTTACAATTTTGGCATTTTCCAAACCAAATTTTTTATCATTTCATTTGCATATTTGGTTTGATAAATTTGAATACCTTCATTGGTTTGTTTGACTTGTAACCCTAGGAAAAAGTTGAGCTCTCCAACTAAGCTCATTTCAAATTCATTTTCCATGTTTTTTATAAAGTCTTGAAGAAGATCATCATTTGTTGACCCAAAAATAATGTCATCAACATATATTTGGGCTATAAAGATATCCTTTAATGTTGACTTTATAAACAAGGTTTGATCTACTTGGCCTCTCCTAAAATCCTTAGAAATTAAGAAAGATGACAATCTTTCATACCATGCCCGGGGAGCTTGTTTTAACCCATATAATGCTTTCCTAAGCTTATATATGTGGTTTGGATAATCTATGTTTTCAAACCCGGGTGGTTGCTCTACATATACTTCCTCCTTAATATAACCATTTAAGAATGCCAATTTAACATCCATTTGGTAAAGTTTAAATCCCATATAGGAAGCATACCCTAAGAGAATTCTAATAGATTCTAATCTAGCAACCGGGGCATAAGTCTCATCATAGTCAAGCCCCTCAACTTGATTGAATCCCCTAGCAACCAACCTAGCCTTATTTCTAGTGATATTTCCTTGGTCATCTAGCTTATTCCTAAAGACCCATCTTGTAGTAATTATGGTGCTATCATTGGGTCTAGGTACTAACTCCCATACTTGACTTCTTTCAAATTGAGCCAATTCATCTTGCATTGCCAAGATCCAATCCGGATCATGTAATGCATCATTGATCGATTTGGGCTCAATTTGTGAAATAAGAGCAACTTGACTAGTAGGAGTTCTATGAAATGACCTAGTTCTTACTCCTTGAGATATATCTCCTACTACTTGGTCAAGTGGATGATCTTGATGAATTCTTAGGGTTCTAGAAGGGGTTTCAAATTGATCATTGTTATCTTCCACCCTTCTTTCATCATCGGAATCTCCTCTTCCTCCCCCTTGATCATTACCCCTTATGGTCAAATTTTGAAGTTTTTGGGTAATGTCTTGATTATTGTCATTAATATCCTTATCAATGGAGGACTTTCTAGGGTAGGTACTAGTAGTTTCATCAAATTGAACATTGGAGGACTCCTCAATCCCTTGGGTTCTCTTATTGTAGACTCTATATCCTCTACTTGTGGATGAGTATCCAACTAGGATTCCCTCATCCGCTTTGGATTCAAATTTTCCTAAGTTATCTTTGGTGTTTAAAATATAAACTTTACATCCAAAGACTTTGAAATAATAAATTATGGGAATATTCCCATTCCATAATTCAAATGGTGTCTTTCCTAAAAACCTATGGATTTGAACCCTATTTTGGATATAGCAAGCGGTATTAACCGCTTCCGCCCACAAGTAGCTAGGTAGAGAATATGAATTAAGCATAGTCCTAGCCGCCTCTTGTAGGGCATGATTTCTCCTTTCCACCACCCCATTTTGTTGGGGTGTTCTAGGACAAGAGAACTCATGCTTGTACCCTTGCTCTAAACAAAATTGTGAAAATTTAGAATTCTCAAATTCACCACCATGATCACTACGGATCCGGTTGATTTTGAGACTCTTTTCATTTTCAACCCTTTTACTAAATCCTATGATTATTTCTAAGGTATCATCCTTATGTTTCATAAAGTAGACCCAAGTATACCTAGAAAAATCATCTACTATAACTAAACAATATTTGCTACCATTTAAAGAAGGAGTACTATGGCAATCAAATAAGTCAAGATGCAATAGTTCTAATGGTAAGGAAGTATTAGTTAAGGTTTTACCTTTGTGTGATGCTTTTGTTTGTTTTCCTTCTTGGCATGCATCACACATTTTGTTCTTGACATACTTGATCTTTGGTATCCCTTTGACCAACTCCATCTTGGCTACCTTGGCTATGTTTTTCATGTTGATGTGCCCCAATCTCCTATGCCATAACCAACTTTCTTCTTCTTTCGCAACAAGACACTTAGTGGAAATGTTAGAAGCATATGAAAGATCAACATAATAGATATTTGATTTCCTATATCCAACTAACATACAATCATTTAATTCCTTGTGTCTAATCATGCATTTAGAGGATTCAAAAGAAACATGATAGTTTGCATCACAAAGTTGGCTAACAGTTAATAAATTAAATTTCATATTTTCAACTAGTAAAACTTTGTGAATGACAATTTTGGGGGATACCTCAATTGTACCTCTACCTAATATCTTGAGTTTTCCACTATTTCCAAAAGACACCGCTCCCTTCTTCACATACTTAATTGTTGAGAATTTGCTCACATCCCCAGTCATGTGTGTTAAACAACTGTTATCCACGATCCACATACCTTGCTCTCCTACCTAAATCACATGATAAACACAAGCTTTTGGTACCCAAACATTTGGACTGGTAACATTAAGTAAAAACTTCCTAGGTACCCATGCTTTCTTAACCTTACCCTTAATGGTTGCTTTTCTATTTATTAATGAGATATAAGCAACTTCTTTTTCTTTTAGCTTGTATCCTACACCGACCATGTTGTAAATGACTCTTTGTCGGCTAAGGATCATGTCAAGGTATTTTGAGCCATTTGTAAATTTCTCTAAGCATGCCTTTAACTCACTAACCTCATCCTTAAGTTTGTCATTCTCTTCCTTAAGCATGCAAGAATCAGCATGTGAGGGTTTTTCATTCCTAATGGCCTTTAGTTCTACCTTCATGCTTCTAACCTTAGATTTAGACTTATCTAGAGCCTCTTTAAGATAAGCAATTGATTTATAAAGAAGCTTAACTTTAGGAGAGTTCATTACCTCATCGTCACTAGATGACGATTCATCACTTGAAGAGCCTTCTTCTTGGCTTGATGTACCGGAGTCATCCTCTTGGGCCATGAGTGTCACATGGCATGTGACGTGCCAAAGCTCTGTTAGGGCAATCTCTTGCCGTGATATGGTTTTGATGGTGTGGCAAAGGGTTTAAGTTAGTTTGATATGTTGATATGATATGTGCGTTGAAGTCGTGCAGGACTTAGTAATTCACACATGGAGCCGTGGCGAGTTTCACATCTCATGACTCGTGCCTTGAGTCGGTAAAGGATAGCTTTGCGGAAGCCGTGCGCTTGGAGCATCCGAGGGACCGCCGGATGAGAAGCTTGGAGTGAAGCCGGAGGAAGTAGACTTCGAGGCAAGAGACGCGAAGGAGCATTGCGAGCCGTCGCTGATCTTTGCCGAGGGCGTGGCAGAAACGAAGAGAACGAGGCGAGGACTCAGAAATGAGTGGCGATTGTAACCCAGGAAGGGTAGCTCTTAGGTGAAACTTGGCCATCCGCCAAGTGTCGGATGGGTTTTCGACACGATCGGCCGCCATGTCATAGCGGATCGCTTCGAGTCAGTGAGTTATTCGGTACCGGTATACGATTGGATTGTGGCGTGATCGGACTACCATCGTGGCGATCGTGCCAAGACCATCGATCGGCTGCAAAGCGTGATCGGTAGTCAATAAGGGTTCGCCACCGAGCCGTTCATAGCCAAGCTAGGCGATCGACTACGGAGGCGTGATCGGTGATGAGGTCCATCGATTGATCGCCAAGAGTTCCGTTGGACTACAACGGTCGGGATCCGACGTGTTCGGAGGCCGTTGTAGTGACGGCAGTCGACTGCCAAGGGCGGCAGTCGACTGATGGCGGCAAACGGGAAGAAGTTAGCCCTCTCTATAAAAAGAGAGGGTGTGAGCCTTTGAGAGGCTAATGCTCATACTCCAAACAATCTTCCTAGTGCCCCACAAGCTCTAAACTCTTCTTACCTGTTCTTACTCCATTCTATTTGTAAGAAGAGTGTGCTTGATTTGTAAAGGTTACCTCCACCTAGCTTGGTGCAAAGGAGAGACCATTTAGTGGATTGGTTTAACGGAGTGATTCACCGAGGACGAATCAGGGACCGTGGATTAGCGGCGTAGCCGTGAACCACGTTACATTCTTTGTTAGCGTTTGTATTTTCATTTATTGCTTGTCTTAGTTTATTGCTTCCGCTTGCGCTAACGTTTTTGTAGACGAGCAATTTACAACGTCCAACGTACGAGGGCTATTCACCCCCCTCTAGCCGGCCATACCGATCCCCTACAAGTGGTATCAGAGCCAAGGAAAGCTTGTCGAGGACTAACCGCCACAACAAGCAACTTTCAAAATGGCCGGCTCCAACATTCATCCTCCGAAGTTTGAAGGAGAATTCGCGTGGTGGAAGAAGCGAATGGAGGTATTTTTCGAAATGGATTTTGATATAATGATTACAATGGAATCCGGTTTCGTTTTGCCTAGGGATGAAGAGGGGAAGCCAATAGAGAAATCTAGGTGGACCAAGAGGCAAAGAGAGGAGCACCTTGCAAACTCCAAAGCCAAGCACCATCTCTACAATGTGCTCCCCCAACAAGAAATCAACCGAATAGGAGAATGCCTAAGCGCCAAGGAGATGTGGGAGAAGCTAATTGAGCTTCATGAAGGCACATCCGAGGCAAAGCTAGCAAGGAGAGATCTCCTCCGCTCCCAACTATCCAATATAAAATTAGAAAAGGGAGAAAAGGTAACCTCACTACACTCTAGGTTTAAAGAAATTTTAATTGGGCTAACAAGTGTAGGTGAGAAGCTATCAAACCGGGACATGCTCATGAAGGCTATAGATGCCTTTCCCCGGTCCTCAAAGTGGAGCTCCATGGTGGACTCATTCTATATCTCAAAGAATTTAGAAGTGAGCACCTTGGAGGAGTTCTTCTCAACAATGGAACTCCACGAAACTAGGCTTGAAGGAATACAAGAGGAGCCTAGAATTCAACCTTCAAGAGGAGTAGCATTGTTGGCAAATAAGGGGAAGAAGAGGATGGAAATCCCCTCCTCCTCCGATGACGAAGCGTCTTCCTCCTCCTCCATGGATAGCACCGAAGAAGCCTACATGGTAAGGAAGGTAAGGCGTGTATTTAAGAATTTTAGATTTGATAAATCTAATGATAGGATGAGAAGACCAAGGGGGAAGGTCATATGCTACAATTGCCAAGGAGAAGGGCACATAAGGGACAATTGTCCTCTCCTAAACAAGAGCAAGGAAGAAAGGAAAAAGAAAGAAGAAAGGAAGAAGAAGAAGGGGAGCAAGAGAAAGGAAGAAGAAAAGAAGGCAAAAGAAAAGGGGAAGACCAAAGCTCTAAAGGCAAGGACTTGGGATGACCCATCCTCATCCTCCTCATCATCATCGGATGAGGAGAATGCCTTTGTCACCAATTTGGCCTTGATGGCCTTTGATGACTTGGATTGCTCTTCATCCGAAAATGAAGAATCAAGCTCAAATGGGGAGAGCTCAAATGAAGGGGGAGCTTCCACATCCTCATCATCCGAAGAAGAAGAGGACATGGAAACTATGGTAACCAATCTCTCACCTAGTAAAATAGTTTCTATGATTTCTAGTTTAACTAAGGATTTATTTAGGGCAAAGAAGAAAAATAAATGCATGCTTGAACAAATTAAGGAATTAGAACAAAAATTAGAAAAGGCATGCTTAAATGATAATATTTCTTCTAGCTTAGATGATGCATGCTCACATGACCTTTATATGCCTTTAAATGTTAATGATGCATGCATAGAGGAAAATAGGGCATTAAGGGAAAAGGTAGATTATTTAACCAAAGCCCTAGAGAAATTCACAATTGGCTCCAACACCTTAAATATGATCTTAGGGAGCCAAAGAGATAGTTTCAAAAAGAAAGGCCTAGGCTACAAGGAAAAGAAAAATGAAAAGGCCTATAAATGCCTAATAGCTAGGGGACAAGATAAAAAGAAAGCAATAGCTAGAAAATGGATCCCCAAGGAGTATTTAGTGAACCCAATAGGAAAGAATCTATTTTGGGTTCCAAAATCCATTCTTAAGGGTTAGAAAACCCCTAGGGTAGTCAACCATATGAACTTGACCTATATCATATTTTGGTTGACTTACGATGACGGGACAACATTTTTTTTAGATAGTGTTGGGTGATGATAACGTGCCCATAAATAGGTAATAATGCTTAAATCATGATGATTGATGTAATTCCTATGTATGTTTTAAATCATGATTTATGATTTTGATATTTGGCATGTTATCATGAGAAATAGGGTTAAATCATGCTTTAGGTGATAATTTGTTTATTATCATCGTATAATACCTAATGCATGACTATTATTTGATGGATACATGAGTTTCATGATCATAATGTAGAATTGATTGGTATATGTCATTATGATCATGTAGAATGTTAGGTTGATACTTAACCATGATAGAATTGCATGAATATATGGGTTAAGTATATACAAATACCCCGTAGGATACATCTCACACTCACTATAGGCTAACTTGATTGCAAACTTAGCATGGGTGAGATATTAGGATGATACAAATGTCCACTAATGCCTATGGCATTTAGATGGTCATTTAAAGTATCAAAATAGCAATAATAGACCAATCATGGGGAAGGCTTATGTTTAATTCATAGATATATTGCCCAAAGATCATGGTTGGATATTTCATATGTTTTCAAAACAATTTCTTACCTTAAAATACATGTATTCATGTTTTGAAACAATTGGATGCAAAACTAGGTAGCTAACTTGATACTAGAATGATCAAAAACCTAGTGGTTTTTAGAACTTTTGGATTTTTGGCAAAAACAAGAAAATATAATGAGTTTTCATGAAAAACTATTTTTCCTTGATATATATACTTAATAGAAATATGTTCCCCAAATTTCATGATTTTTCAAATTTTCTGGAATTTATAATGCATTTCTGAAATTCGTCCAGAAAATCAGAAATTTGGATTCCTTTGTGCTCATCATTGCCATACTGATAGAATGATCTCAGAACATTGGAGGCCGAATTCAGTTTGTAAACCTACAACAAGTGGTAGAAATATACTTGATGCCATCAACAAGTGGTACCCAATTTTTTAAATCAACTTGTCATATTTTTCCTCCATTATACTTGATGCCATGAGCTTATAACTTAGTGTTAATCTTTTTGATGGTGTCAAAGGGGGAGAAATAATTATGTTTAAGTTAATTATTTTAGGGGGAGAAATATATGATAGGGGGAGAAAATTTGCATGGAGAGTTTCATGGATTAAGGGGGAGTTATATGTTGCTATATCATGTTTATCTTTACATGCTTTCTTACCTTAGAATTTATATCAAATGTTTTTACCTAACTTAAACGGATTGCCACACATCAAAAAGGGGGAGATTGTTAGGGCAATCTCTTGCCGTGATATGGTTTTGATGGTGTGGCAAAGGGTTTAAGTTAGTTTGATATGTTGATATGATATGTGCGTTGAAGTCGTGCAGGACTTAGTAATTCGCACATGGAGCCGTGGCGAGTTTCACATCTCATGACTCGTGCCTTGAGTCGGTAAAGGATAGCTTTGCGGAAGCCGTGCGCTTGGAGCATCCGAGGGACCGCCGGACGAGAAGCTTGGAGTGAAGCCGGAGGAAGTAGACTTCGAGGCAAGAGACGCGAAGGAGCATTGCAGAGCCGTGCGCCTGATGCTGCCGAGGGACGTGGCCGAGAACGAAGAGAACTTCGGCGAGGACTCAGAGAAATGAGAGTGGCGATTGTAACCCGGGAAGGGTAGCTCTTAGGTGAAACTTGGCTATCCGCCAAGTGTCGGATGGGTTTCGACACGATCGCATTGCCATGTCATGGCGATTGATCGCTCGAGTCGAGTGAGTTCGACCGGTATACGATGGCCGGATTGTGGCGGCATGATCGCCATACGTGGGCGTGCCGATCGCTAAGACCATCGATCGGCTGCTGAAAGCGGCGATCGGCGTCAATAAGGGTTCGCCAAACCGTTCGTAGCCGTAGGCGATCGACTACGAATGATCGGCCCGATGAGGTCCATCAGTCGACTGCCAAGAGTTCCGTTGGACTACAACGGTCGGGATCCGATGTGTTCGGAGGCCGTTGTAGTAGCGATCATCGCCAAGGGCGGCAATGATCGATGGCGGCAACGGGAAGAAGTTAGCCCTCTCTATAAAAAGAGAGGGTGTGAGCCTTTGAGAGGCTAATGCTTATACTCCAAACAATCTTCCTAGTGCCCCACAAGCTCTAAACTCTTCTTACCTGTTCTTACTCCATTCTATTTGTAAGAAGAGTGTGCTTGATTTGTAAAGGTTACCTCCACCTAGCTTGGTGCAAAGGAGAGACCATTTAGTGGATTGGTTTAACGGAGTGATTCACCGAGGACGAATCAGGGACCGTGGATTAGCGGCGTAGCCGTGAACCACGTTACATTCTTTGTTAGCGTTTGTATTTTCATTTATTTCTTGTCTTAGTTTATTGCTTCCGCTTGCGCTAACGTTTTTGTAGACGAGCAATTTACAACGTCCAACGTACGAGGGCTATTCACCCCCCTCTAGCCGGCCATACCGATCCCCTACAAGCTCATCATCGGAGGAGGAATCTTCAACACTTGGTGTGTCCCATGTGGTTTGAGCCACCATAGCCTCCTTCTTTTTCTCCTTCCTTTCCTTCTTTTTCTTCCTTCTTCTTTAGCTCCGGGCAATTTGACTTTATGTGCCCCTTCTTATTGCAAGCATGACAAATCACATTGTTATTAAAACTTGAATTACCACTAAACTTACCTTTTGAAGAATGAGCCCCCTTCCTTGCTTCTCTATTCTTGAACTCCTTTGATTTTCTATAGAGCTTCTTAACAAAGTTGGCCATCTCACTAGACGAGTCTCCATCACTACTTGAATCATGCTCCGACTCTGATGATGATGACACTTCTTTTCTTTCTTTCTTCTTCTTTTCCTTCTTTTCAACAAATAGAGCTAAACCCTTTTCCTTAGAGGACATGTTAGTTTGCTCATGCAATTCAAACTCACAAAATAGTTCATCAATTTTAATTTGAGAAAGATCTCTAGTTACCTTAATAGCATCAACTATACAAGTCCATAGAGAATTTCTAGGAAATGCTTGAAGAATATACCTTACCAAATCCCGGTTGTCAACTCGCTCACCTATGATGTGGAGTCCATTCACAATCTCCTTAAACCTTCCATGCATTTGGCTTACGGTTTCATGGGTCTTCATTTGGAAGGCTTGTAGTTGTCCAATTAGCAAGTCCTTCTTGGCCCTCTTTGACTCCTTGGATCCTTCATTTAGCTCAATGAGCTTTTCTCATAACTCCTTGGCGGATTCGAAAGGCCCCACCTTGTTGAGTTGCTCCATTGTAATACCGCATTGGATGGTGAGTACCGCCTTTGCATTTGACTCGAACCGCCTATTCATTTCCCTTGTCCAATCCTTGATTGGAATAGGGTCTCCATGTTCATCCATCGGTTCCTCAAAGCCATCTACAATGCTATGCCAAATTTCAATATTACTCATTAGATAATATTTCATCCTACCTTTCCAATAAGCAAAATGACTCCCATCGAAGAGCGGAGGCTTGGCGGTGCTATATCCCTCTTGAAGAGCCATTGATGCCTTGGTTGATGGTGAAATCTTCCAAGTTATCTGGGCTCTGATACCACTTGTTAGGATCTTTGTAATGGCTAGAGGGGGGGTGATTAGCCTTTCTTTGTTTCTATAAACACGTTAGCGGAAGCAATATAAATATGAATACGAATACGAATAAGAAACAAGAAAACAATGCTAACACCCGATGTACGTGGTTCGGAGATGATGCTCCTACTCCACGGTAATCCATAAGGTTGATTAGCCCTAGCCAAGCTTCACTAAATCCTCTTTAGGATGAACCAAGGTAGAGAAACCTTGTCTTACAATGCTCTCCTCTTCTTTACAATGATGGAAGATTAAAAGCTAGAGAAGAGGAGGTTTAGAATCACAAAAGTACTTGGGAAAGCTTGGTGAGCACGAGGGTGTAGCTAGGAATGAGAGCACTAACTTCACCAAGCTCCCCAAGGCTCCTTCTTATAGAAGAAGGGTTGTTTTTCCCGTTAGCTTTGATCAGTCGACTGATGCTCACCATCAGTCGACTGCCGCCGAAGCCAACGACTTCTGAACAAGCAGATCCGCGAAGATACGTAGCCGCAATTTCCAATGGCCAAGTGATCAGTCGACTGATCCCTCCATCAGTCGACTGATGGACTGATTAGTCGAGTGATCGTAGGCCACAGTCGAGTGCGACTACACTCTGTGCTCATATTTGCATGTCGTCAAGCGCCCTTTATTAGCGATCGGTGATTACAACATCGATCATTGCCACTACCAGCGATCGGCCGTGATGGTCGAGGTTTCACGACTCGATCGAAACACGACGGTCGGTGATACATCGTCGATCGACTAATACTCATCAAGTATGAGTAATTCACACTTGATTTTACACCCTAGACCTAGACTCAACCTTCTAGCTCCTCATTAAGCTTGTGCCTCCAGGATCCCTCCGAGTCCGCGACTTGTTCATCCTTTGCACTTTACTTTCAAGAGCTTCCTTCGATTTCGTCATGTCTTGGGTTTCCAAATGCTTAGACTTTATGCTGCTAAGACTACAAGCTTGGACTTATGCTGCCAAGACTTTACTTTGAACTTCTTTTGCCAAGGTTCACTTGGACTTTACGCTGCCAAGACTACAAGCTTGGTCTTATCTTTCGCCAAGTCCATCCTTGGACTTCCCTTGCCAAGATCATACTTGGTCTTCCTTTGCCAAGGTTCACTTGGACTTTACGCTGCCAAGACTGCAAGCTTAGTCTTATGCTGCCATGTCCGTCCCTTTGACTTTCCTTGCCAAGATCATACTTGGACTTCTCTTTTACCAAGTCTTTATCCTTGGATTTCCCTGTCACTTAAACATATTCGCAATTAGATCACAAAGCATTGCCTAACTTAGATGATTATCCAAACATCAAAACATATAAATGCTTGGGGCATTGTTGCACCAACACCTCTCCTTGGCAATCATAGCAAATAATCTTCCTCCTTGGCCTTCTTCCCCTATCATTAGACTTGTTAAATCTAAAAATTTTAAGTGCACATATTACCTTCCTTACCATGTAGGCCTCCTCATTGCTATCCATGGAGGAAGAGGAGGAATCTTCATCGGATGAAGACGGTGCAATCTCCTTCTTCTTCTTTCCTTTTTCGGCTACTAGTGCCACTCCTCTTGGCTTTATGCTTGGTTCTTCTACTATCCCCTCAAGTCTAATCTCATGCAATTCCATGGTGGAGAAAAATTCCTCTAGAGTACTCACCTCTAGATTCTTGGAAATGTAGAAGGAGTCCACCATGGAGCTCCATTTGGATGACCGAGGGAAGGCATCTATGGCCTTCATGATCATGTCCTGGTTGGAGAGTTTTTCACCTACACTTGATAAACTGGTTATGATTTCTTTAAATCGAGAATGCAACGATAATACCTTCTCTCCCTTTTCTAACTTGATGTTGTTCAATTGGGAGCGGAGGAGGTCCCGTCTTGCAAGCTTTTCCTCGAAGGTGTCTTCATGAAGTTCTATTAGTTTTTCTCACATCTCCTTGGCGCTTGCGCATTCTCGGATCTGGTTGATCTCTTGTTGAGGTAGCACGTTGAATAAGTAATGTTTGGCTTTCGAATTCGCCAAGTGCTCCTCTCTTTGCTTCTTGGTCTATCGTGATTTTTCTATAGGCTTCCTTTCTTCATCCCTAGGTATATCGAAACCGAATTCCATTATTAACATGATATCAAAATCCATTTCGAAAAATACCTCCATTCGCTTTTTCCACCAAGCTAATTCTCCCTCGAACTTGAAAGGATGGATGTTTTAGTTGACCATCTTTGTCGTCGTGCTTGTTGCGGCGGTGAGTCCGGTGACACACAACCTTAGCTCTGATACCACTTGTTGGAAGATTGGTGGCCGGCTAGAGGGGGGGTGAATAGCCTTCTTCGTAGATGGTGTCATTCGATCATTCTTAAGCATCTACAATTTAGGATTAGTGCAATGGAATAATAAAATTAAGCAAGACAATTAATATAAATGCAAGAAGTAAAGGAAACAAACGCTAACACAAATGCGTAACGTGGTTCACGACCCTTGCCACTAGTCCATGACCTAATTCGTTCCAAGGTGAATCACTCCTTTACCAATCCACTAATCTCTCCTTTGGACAAAGCTAGGTGGAGGTAACCTTTCTTACAAGAATCTCCCTCTTTACAATATGATTGAAATAGTAGCAAGAAAGAGGGAAGAAAACGTCTAGGGCACTTGGATGTATGATTGGAGTTCAAGCATTAACCATCCCAAGTGACCCAAGGCCCCTTCTTACACAGAAGAAATCATTCTTCCCGTTGGGCACCTAGCAGTCGACTGATGTAGCCATCAGTCGACTGCTACTGTAGCCATTGCCTCACAACGACTTCATCCACATTGGATTCCGACCAACGACTCCCACATCAGTCGACTGATTGAGCCAACAGTCGAGTGATCGATGAGATCACTCGACTGCCAAAGCTTCTATGCCTGAAACCCTACCCATCAGTCGACTGACAACCCTTGGCAGTCGACTGGTGGCGAGATCAGTCGACTGCCATCCCTTGGTAGTCGACTGTTCTACCAGAAACCATACTTGAACACCAGTTGAGTCTTCAGTCGACTTGGGCGATCATTGTCATATATAGCGATACCCAACCTTTGGTTAATCATCCGACACCTGACTTAGCCATTCGGCTAAGTTGACCTTTGAGCTACCCCGTCTCATGTTACAATCGCTCACTCTCATCTTCCCTTGGAGTCCCTCGTCTTGAAGTTCTCTTCGTCCGACCACGTCCCTCGGATGCACCAAGTGCACAACTTCGCAATGACATCCTTCGTGTCTCGCCCTGAAGTCTGCTTCCTTTGGCTTCACTCCAATGCTCCTCGTCCGGCGGTCCCTCGGATGCACCAAGCGCACGACTTTGCAATGTCATCCTTCACCGACTCAAGGACCGAGTCATGAGATGGTGATCTTGTCAATGCTTTCTCAAGCTAACCATGTGTGAATTACTAAGTCATGCACGACTTCAATGCACATATCAAATCCACAAACAACCTAACTTAAACCTTTTCCACACACATCAAAATGCATCATCCATGGGTTGATTGCTCTAACACTATTGGCTTAGGAACTCTCCAAGGACATTGTTGGCGTAATAGTCAAGGGGAAGTAAGCCTTTAATGAGAGATTATCCATCTACGTATGATGGATGATGGTTTATAAAAAAAAGGAGAAAAATAGAAGATTGTTTTTCACTAAGGAGAATGAAGATATTCAAGATAATTTTTGACCAAGGAGGAGAAGGAAGAATCTCATTGGAAAATGAGACATTGTAAACCTTAGTATATTTTTTGATATATGTCAAAAAGGGAGAGAAATGGAAGGGGTTAAGTTAGGATGTTAATATACACAAACCCCAAAAATTTAAAAAATTTGAAATTCTGAATTGGGAACACTTCATTATGCTTTAACATAAGAAGAGTCAAGTTAGGTTTATGGGATAACCTAACTTAACGGTACTATCAAACATAAAAAAGGGAGAGATTATTGGTGCAATCGACCCAAGTCACGATTGACCAGACTTGAGTGGGACTCGAGTAGGGTTTTGATGTTCGACAATAGTTTGCAATATGGTTTAACCATATGACTAGTGGATGGTATGGGACATTCAAGGTCATTTAAGGGAGATTATTGGAGAAATCCAAGTCGGTTAAGATTGACCGAACACTTGGTGTGGAGAAGTCCAAGTATGGTGATTTGGTAAGGAAAAGTCCAAGTATGGATACTTGTCAAGGGAAAATCTAAGTTGATCAAGGGAGACCGGACACTTGGTGTTGGAAAGACCAACGGGGAGTTGGCGATAGAAGTCCTAGCAAGTCTGGGAGACCGTGCTTGGCAAGTGAAGTCCCGGACGAGGAGTCTTGGCAAATGAAATCTTGAACGAGGAGTCTTGGAAAATAAAGTCTCGGACAGGGAGTCTTGGCAGTGAAGTCCCGGAGGCGTGGCCTCTTAGCAAAGGTAGACTCAAGAGCATGACGGTAGCCGATGGAACCACTTGAAGGCTAGCACAAGGATGAAGAGTCACAAACTCGAGTGATCCGGGAGGCGTAAGGTTGATGGAAGTGGGTTGAAGGCTTAGGTCTAGGCCTAGGGTGAGTATCATGTATGAAGGGATCATACTTGGGATGTTAAACCTCAGTGTTGAGGTATAACAGCCGACTGCCAATTTAGTTTAGTTGTCTGGGCTCCGTTTGTAGGCAAATAGAAGCAAGGTGACATCGACTAGTGCCTCGATTGGGTTGTAGTCGAGGCGGCACCTTGACTGGTAAGGAGGAGTTAGGCGATGAGACTTTGGAAGTCGAGATAGTGCTATGGAAGCACTTGACCAACACCTCGACTAGAGGATAGTTGAAGTGGTGCCTTGAGAGGACCACTCGACTGATGCCTCTACTGGTCATTCTGATGGTGGCACATAAGCGAGGCACACTCAACCAGCACCTCGACTAGGGGCTAGTCGAGGTGGCACCTCAATTGGATCACTCGATTGGCTCCTCGATTAGATCCAACACAGGCATGAAAATAGCTGATCAGAAGCAAGGCAGATTCGACTAACACCTCGATTGGGGTATTAGTCGAGACGATGCCTCGACTGGCAAAGCGACCATTATGCTATAATGTTCGAAATCGGGAGGCTTCGATGGCAGCTTATAAGAAGAGGTTGTGGGTGTCTTCAAAAAGAAGTTAGAGGGGCGATTTGAGGTGAAGTGCTGCTGCATTTCAGGGTCTTCAAAGTCATCCTAAAGCAACCAACAAGCAAGCATTCAAAAACCCTAACTTGTAAAGTGTATTCATTTGTTTTTCATTTGCTTTTGTAATTGTTTTATTTTCTTGTTGTATCTTATTCTTATTGTTGTAAGAGACTAGTAAGAGGTTTCTCCACCTTCGGTGTATCATCGAAAAGGAGAAGTTTGATAGTGGTGGTGTGCATCACTAGAGCTCGCTAGGGCTCAATTGTGGAGTAGGAGCTTGGGTTCCAAACCACGTAAAATCAGTGTATTGTGCTTGTGCTGTGCTTTGTATTTTTATTTGTTGGATCATTCAATTGGCTCCTCGATTAGATTCAGCACATGCATGAAAATAGCTGATCAGAAGCAAGGCAGATTCGATTAACACCTCGATTGGGGTATTAGTCGAGACGGTGCCTCGATTAAAGCGCGATTGTCTTTGCAATGTTCAGAATCGGGAGGCTTCGACGGGGGCTTATAAGAGGAGGTTGTGGGTGTCTTCAAAAAGAAGTTAGAGGGGAGATTTAAGGCGAAGTGTTGCTGCATTTCAGGGTCTTCAAAGTCATCCCAAAGCAACCAACAAGCAAGCATTCAAAAACCCTAACTTGTAAAGTGTATTCAGTTGTTTTTCATTTGCTTTTGTAATTGTTTTATTTGCTTATTGTATCTTATTCTTATTGTTGTAAGAGACTAGTAAGAGGTTTCTCCACCTCCGCTGTATCACCGAGAAGGAGAAGTTTGATAGTGGTGGTGTGCATCACTAGAGCTCGCTAGGGCTCAACTGTGGAGTAGGAACTTGGATTCCAAACCACATAAAATTCATGTGTTGTGCTTGTGCTGTGCTTTGTATTTGTATTTGTATTTCTGCTGTGTATTAACGATTGTAGACAAGCACAATGAATTCCATCAAATGAACATGAATTGTTATTCACCCCCTTTAGCAATGACAACATTCCTACATCTCTAAGCCTGGTATGACATTGAGCATGTTCAATTCATATGAGATTCGATATTTATTTTAGATGATAAGGACCAGAGGTCAATTTCATATTTGGGTTGTTGGACTCTCTACAAGCCTGGCTTGTAAATTGGATGTGTTCAAACTATTTAAATTCAATCTCACAATTAATGGGTCGACCCTAACTGAAAGCATTGATTTGTTGGACTCCCTCCAAGGTTAATGTGGACAGAGGTGCAATTAGGTGATATGTATTAGATGAATATATGTTAATGAGTTAACAACCTATTGTATAAGTGAATATTCAATTAGTTAATAGCATAAAGTGATAGTTATATATTTTACATATAATGGGTACTGTCGATACCTAACATTATGACTATGAATCGCTTGTTGGACTCTCTCCAAGGTTGTTCTTAGTCATAATGGATATCAACCCACTAAGACATAATCTACCATCTCTTGAATTCAAAGTGAGGGCTCTTGGATTTGACAAAATAGTGGGAGTTTCTTGTTAATATAAATTGTTTGCATTACTATAAATTCATCTCTCTTATACACCTTTTTGAATGTCTAGGTACTAATTAGAACAACATGTCGACCTCCATTAACTTACGCTCAATTTTGGGCAATAACAAATTGACTGCGTCAAACTTCTTGGACTAGCTTCGCAACTTGAGAATTGTTCTCAAGGCTGAAAAACTAGCTCATGTCCTTGAAGTGGTTCTTCCCCAACCTCCTGCAGACAATGCATCTGATGACCAAAAGTTGGATTATCCGAAACATATTGTTGACTCTGAGATGGCGAGTTGCATTATGCTAGCATCGATGTCTCCTAAGTTGCAAAAGCAACATGAGCATATGGATGCTAATACAATTGTCTTCCATCTTCGTGAGTTGTTCAATGAGTAGGCAAGATCTAAAAGGTTCGAGGTCACCCAACTTTTTTTTCGCTCAAAGATGCAGGAGAGTTCATCTGTAGTGCAGTATGCACTGAAGATGAATGACTATATTGAGCGATTGAGATCATTATGTAGGATCGCAATATTCTGAGAGATGAGAGGGGTGAATCTCGGAGTTTATAATTTTCTTTAAACTTAAAGCTTATTTTATATTTTCAAATATGAGTACACAGCGAAAATTAAATGTAGTTTAGACACGGTCAATTTACTTGGTTCACAACCCTAACTGGGTTGCTACTCCAAGGCCGTGTACCTCTTCCTAGAGCTACCTCGATGAGCAATCACTATAGTATCCTTCGATTCGAGAACTCTCTCGACTTGGAGGATTCACTTTTTTACAGAAATTAGAGAAAGGTAACACTCTACCTTCTCTTGAAATTAAGTACTACAAGGGAATATAAATAGAAAGAATACAAGCTAAATTATACTAACACTTTGAGGAGTTTGAAGTATGCACGGAGTGTCAGAATGCTTATTTTATAAACCTTTTTCAGTCGACTGGAATGCCTTCCAGTCGACTCCACATCAACCCATCGATATGGAACTTTTGGTCTTCCAATCGATTGAATCTTCTCTAGTCGACTCTAGGTTACCCAGCTCCGCATCGAGAAGTTTCCCACTTCAGTTGACTGAAACACTTTCTAACTACGGTGCAAGATCTTCGACCAATCACCAGCTAATCCTGCCAAATGTGTATCCAGTCAACTGAAGCAAAAAGAGTCGACTAAAATTTAGTCGACTAGAGTATGTGCGTTGATAGAGAGTGCGTTGATCAGATTGGTATGACTCTCTATAGAATAGAGAGTCTGTGGTGGATGTCTGTATGTGTGACTATGCATTCATACCATTTACATGCATGTTGGCGATTAGGTCTCCCTTATGGTTGAGAGAGTCGTCAATCATCTTGCCTCCATGGTTACTCATAGGAGGAGTAATCGGTGTGAGGGCAGAGCCCGCACTCTACCACTATAGATGGTGGTAGTTGGATTTGCATGTCGTTGTCCTGCGTGTGTGGCACTCGACCACTCATGGGTGGTGACTGTCGAAATGACCAACAGCAGGGACCCCCATCGGGTAGCTTTCTTTTTACGCTTATATGATACTCGATCATACTGCCCACTCAGCCACTCGAGAGTAGTGGTTGGTGTTGAGTTAGGGACGATTGTCATGTCGAGCCACCGAGGCCACTGCGGGTTGTGGTAGCTTTAGGGTTAGCCGACATGACCATGCATTATGCATTGCCGTGTCTTATGACGTTTTGCATATTGCCATATATATATATAGATATATATATATATATATATATGGATGATTGTAATTAGTGTATATATAGATGCAGTCTATATGTATGCTTATTGTGATGTTGCATTTGTTTGTACATCATCATACATGCTACTACATTTTCTATATGATAGTGTGTGGGATACCTGTGTATGAGTTAATTAGACTGTAGTATACCTTTGACTAGTACCTTGAGATGATACGGGATGGACCTGGTTTATCGTTGTATTTTCCATAGGATGTTAGTATGGTGGTTTGTCGCTTATAGAGTTAGATTTATTCTACCATGTTGTATATTGTGGATATATGCTCAGGTTGATATATGTAGCGTGGCAGACTTTCAGGTATATCTGCACTTTATGTTGTTCATTTTGTTTAGAGAGTATATGCATGTATTTATATACTATGCTTGTGTATACCTGATGTACCTGTAGATTATATTGTTAACTTACATGTGATATTTGATATATACATGTTCTCTCATATTACCGCTGAGTTATACTCACCACCATAGACCCTCAGTTTTTCTGTCGCCCAGGTAACAGGTAGAAGTCTTCGTGACGGCTTGGAGCATCGCTGGCTGGCATCGTCTCATCTTAACTCTGAGGGTCCGAGCTTTTGGGTTTATCATTGGTGTTTCGTTATGGATTTGGTTTTATATGATGATTTGTAGTGTTGACTGCTGTTGTTGTACCATTCTTTCTGGTTTTATTACGACATTTTCTTAATGTGGTGTTAGTCATAGCGGTATGCATGGTGTGTGATTTGTATTGTAGTTGTGTTAGTTACGCTATACTTTGTTATGTTGTTATGTTTACATTTGTATATGTTATTACTATTGTGGGCCCAAGGGCCTTGTATAAACAGGATATATTTCCACATATAGGGAAGATGCTGTCTGTTTGATTTTAGGTTCGACATACTCTCGGGGCGTTACAACTTTATTAGTCTCAGAGGATTTTTTGCTATTGTAAGCAACCAGTACAATTGAGGAGGTGTATTTTGAAGACTCAGTTGAAGACTATCAATGGTGTTCCGGGAGGATGATGCACTGTCTCGACAGTAGAGATCAACACAGAAGATTAGGTTATCTCATCAGCAGCGACCTACTACCTCAAGCGTGGTTGGAGTCCTTTGATACTTATTTCAGGGGAAGTGATTTACTCAATAGTATCAGTAGAATACATCTTAGAAGACTCATGCAGACAACAACAACTATTACCCCCAGACGTGGATTGGCTTAGTACAGAGGAGAGAGTATACGACGGTGGTCGTATCTATTCTGTATTCTACAATTGTAGCTCGTAGGATTAAGTGATGGGATCAGATGATCCAGGAAAGTCCCCGGGTCATTCGTCATAGCAATGCGACTGCTTTATCGTGGACTGTTGGATCTGATCCCATTTTCTTCGGAGAAAGACCGAGACCTACATGGAGCCTTTGGATCGGTTCGGCAGATAATTGATCGTTCAGGGTATTACTTTAGTTTACCCTCTGGGTTATTATATTGAGAGATACTTGTAGTTTACAGGTATCCCTGTCTAGAACATTTTTAGTTCAGATTAGATGGGTTCCTATACATCGACTTGTGGGTCGGTGGTATCTCTACCGTCAGGTGAGATATTGACCAACAAACAAGAAGTCAAGGGATGCCCTTAAACTTTGATAGACATACTTTTACTGTAGACATAACCTTATGGATGGTTAAAGTGTTGAGATTATGGTATATGTCTCTCGAATGTACATATAATCTGAGAGTATTCGGATGTAGTTTCTGATGCACTTCTAGTCTTACCACTGTATAGGCAAGTGGAGTATGCAGTCGAAGTGATTTCGGGAATAATTCCGATATCGAAGATCCCATACCGACTGATAATTTGATTGGTATAAGTGTTACTAAACACTATAGGAATTGGAAGAATATAAGTTGCGAATATAAGAGGTATTGGATGAGATATTTATTGTCCCAATATTTCATCTAGAGAAGATCCAGAACTCTTTGTTAAAAGAGAGATGGACCTTTGAGATTATGCATCGATTATTGATGATGGAATGCGGTAGTTGTTGAAAATGAATATCCTTCATTTTGGAAAGATGATCTGTTTAGATCAGCTAAGGACACTTGGGTATACTCTAGGGTTAGTTTACGACTGGAGTGATGATATTGTAGTGACATGGTGTCATACAATTATCATTGTCTGTGATGATTGATATATCATCAGTTTAGAGTAAAGAGAATGCAGGTGTGTAGAGACGATAATTTCATACTTGGTATGAATTTTATGAGTTTTTGATTATGTTGTTAAACTATTTAACGATTTGGTCATCCATGGATTTGAGAAATCGTGTATTCTGGACACGATTGGATCAGTTTGTGATTGTTAGAGTTGCGTAACTTGGCCATTGTTGATAGTGGTAGTTGGAGTTGCACACTTGGCCACCATAATGGTGGTTTCCTTGTATGATTTGGTTAATACTGTAGATGTGGATAGAATGTTTGGCATTACTATAACACAGACTTGTTTGACCAAGAGAGTGATGGAATTCACTTAGTCGAAAGCTGGTGAAACCAGTTTACAGGACCTAGACGGTGGTTAATTTTTGCACGGGTATTAGTTAATCCTTCCGAGGTGGATGAAAGGATGTTGTATGCAGATGCATCGTTTCAGGGATCGGAGCGATCCTGATGCAGTTGAATGAGGCGTATCTTAAGTTTATGGCGATTGAGGAATCATGAGATAAGTCATCATACCTATGACATGAACTTAGCAGTATTATCTTGTGTAGTAGTGATATGGAGCAGAAGTGCTCATGGAGTTTTGACTAGCTACTGGGTAGCTACTATAGAGTTGCTGGAACACGGACAGTTGCAACAAGGGAGATGAATCACTATAGTCTCCCATACACTTACAGAGTGTGTGGTGGAGTGGATTTTGGATGGTAGATGGACTTCTTTTGTGAAAAGATAATTTCCCCTCTCTGATAAGGAGTGTGTTCCAGACATGCATCCAGTTAAGGAAGAGTTGCTACAGGAAGCACATTGTTCGAGTTTTGTTATACATCCTGGTGGTACTTGGATGTACCGAGATTTGAAACGTTTATACTGGTAGGAACGGTATGAAGAAAGATATTGTAGACTTTGTTGCTCGATGTTTAGTATGCCAGTAGGTGAAGGTTGAACATCAGAAACTCACTGGATTGCTCCAGAAAAATTCCAATTCCGGAATGGAAGTGGGAGCAAATCACGATGGATTTCGTTATAGGATTACCTAGAACCCGTAAAGGACATGATGCGATTTGGGTTATCGTGGATCGACTAACCAAATCAGCTCACTTTCTGCCTATTCGTTGAACGGACTCGTTGGATCATCTGGCAGAGTTGTACTGCCGAGAGATTATCAGATTACATGGTGTACCATTGAGTATCATATCTGATAGAGATCCATGATTTACCTCGCGATTCTAGTAGAGTCTGCATCAGACCATGAGCATAGAGCTTCAACTCAGTACAACGTTTCATCCGTGGACTGATGGACAGTCTGAGCGTATCATTCAGACATTGGAGGATCTATTGAGATCCTATGTCATAGAGTTTGAAGGCAGTTGGGAAGATCATGTCCACTTAGTAGAATCTGCCTATAACAACAGCTACCACTCTTCTATTCTGATGGCTCCATTCGAGGCCTTATACGGTAGACCCTGCAGATCTCCTATGTTGTGGGAGGAAGTCATGGAACGACAGTTGCTGGGGCCACAGAGTATCCAGCATGATGCAAAGTTGGTGCAAGTCCTCAGACGACGGTTATCCGAGGCACCAAATTCGGCAGAAGAGTTATGCGGACCGAAAACGAAGGCCTTACGATTTCTCAGCTGGGGATCATGTATTCCTACGAGTTACATCCGCCAAAGGAGTCAAAAGATTTGGGTTGAAAGGAAAATTAGCTCCACGCTATGTTGTCCATTTGACATATTGGAGCGGATTGGAGGTGTGGCTTATCGATTGACTTCACCTCCGACACTTGCGGGTGTTCATAACATATTTCATGTTTCTATGCTGAAGAAATACGTTCTGCGTTCAGATCATGTTCTGAAAGAGGTTCCAATTCTACTTTAATCTAATGTGACATATTAGGAGATTCCAGTGCGAATTCTTGGTCGCAAGGAATGCCGGTTGAGGAACAAAAAAAAAACCATCCGACTCGTAAAGGTTAGATGGCAACATCATACCGATGAAGAGGCTATGTGGGAGCTAGAAGATACTATCCGAGCTCGGTACCCTCATCTAGTGACTTGTGGTATGTGGTCATTCCGGATATTTCTTGTATTGGTTCTTACATTTAAGTACGAAATTTGGGGACCAAATTTTTATTAGTGGGGGAGAATGTAAGATACCGAAAAATACAATGTTAATAAATACCCTTGTTAATTAAGAAATTATCTTATAGAATTTTCAGGAATTTTTAGAAATTTTTCTAAATTTAAACGAAAGTTTTATCGATATTTCATAGGGATAAAGAGGATAGGCTTTTGTAAAACCTATTTAGACTATCTTCTATTGAGGAATTAAATGGTTTAATTAACATGTTTATTTCCGCCCGATCCCATCCATTTCCCGTTGATTCCTTTTTCCCGACTCCTCTTCTTCTCTTCTTTCCCGATTGTGCAGCCTTTCCCACTCATGATTTTTCTTCTTCCCCGTACCCCATCTGCGAGCTCATCTTGATCTCGATCTGAGCTTCCCCTTGAGTTTGATTCCCTTCCTTCTCCTGATCGCGTGCCTCGCCGCATCACCACCGTCACGCCGATCAATCTACCACTGCTGACGCCGAGACAACTCGTCGCCGCCTTTTCCCCTACACCACTGCGCCGCGAGTTGGATCCACACCTGCCCCATCGCCGCCTGCCTCGTCGGCTGGCCGATCCGCCCTTCCGGGTGTCGACCCGCCTCCAGCCGCCTTCTACTGTAGGCTGCTACTGATTCCTATGGATGAGAGATCTCTAGGTGTTCTAGCTAGGTGGGCAGCCATTCACGGCTGATCGTGTCCTTGTTCATAGCGGGTGACGGATCCATTAGCATCCCTATCGTGACTTGCCACTGGGCGGTTCACCTTGAGCTTGATTGCATAGTCGACTTCACAGTCAATTGCCAGAAAGATCCTTCAATAACCTATACATCTAGTTCCGTAGTTGAGTTGCAGACCTGACCTGCGACTCGAACCTTTTTGCATCAAAGAAGCTTGGATTAAGGCAATAGTGACCTATTGGAATCTGGATTGATTGCTCAGATGGTGGTTATGTGGTTTAGATTTGATATTACGGTTTTGGATTAAAAGCCTTAATATGGAAGTTGGATTAGGTAAGCTCTAAATTTAGATGTGTTATGCATGTTGAAGTTTAATCATTTGTGGGTTGATTAAATAAGGTTGAAAGAGCTTATTCTTTGGGGGAGATCCATTATATTTGAATGTGACTTGTAGGACTTTGATTTAGGTATGTCCTGTGTGTTGGGATGTATACTGAAAGCCTAACTCTTTTTGTATGAACATTTTTATTTTGAAATAAGAATCACATGATCATTGTTTGCACTTTATATTTATTATATGTGTGCATATTGTCTAATACTCTACATTGTAGATAACATGGTGCTTGGTGTGGCACAGAAGATCATGTTATCAGTCCCTTGTAGAATATAAGTAGAGGCTCACAACCAAGATGGTTTTGAACAAACCATTGGCATGGTTGTAGTGTAGCTTGGTATTGGTTTGTCTTGACCATAGAGTTACACTAGTACACTTAGGTGTATTGAGCATGACCGACATAGAGGTGATTCAATTTATTGCTGACTACATAATTGAATCGGACCTCGGATATTATGTTGTACATGCTCTTAATCCCGATATAATAACGGGCACATGTACTTAGTATTTATTTCTTTGATTTACCAAAGGGTGAGATTTCTATGGATTAAATCAATATGCCCGGTAAGTTGGGAAATGATATTATTTACATGGTGTGCCGTTGATTATAGGAGGAAACCGTGTCCTATATATTAGGTTGATGATGTCGCCTTGAGGAGCTCATAAGGTTCATCATGTAAACCCTGCAGGTTGACTTAGTCAACATGATGATAAGGTTGAGTGGTACTACTCGAGGAGTTAGATGTTAATTGATTGATGGTCAGTAAATCAATTAATTGACGGACATTCGATATCTTAAACACGGGGAGATGGATGTACAAATAATGTATGGAGCCCATATTAAATTATGGGGGTTGGTGAGGTAATTCAATGATGATCCTCTAGTGGAATGGAACATCATTGATGGATCAAGTTTGTGTGGTTCCGATCCATCGGGTGGCCAAGATCCAACTCCTCCTCATGGTCCCTATTGTAGCCTAACATAAACCTCATGGAGCCTAGATCCAATGATGGAACAGAAAACTCTAGATCCGACTATTGAGATTAAATCTCTAGATCCGATGGTTGAGATTAAATCTCTAGATCCGACGGATGGGATGAAACCCTAGATCCGACGGTTGGGATGAAACCCTAGATCCGACGGTTGGGATGAAGCCATAGATCCGACGGTGGAGATTAAATCCCTAGATCCGACGGTGGAGATTAAAGGAGGCTTAAGCCCAACTCTATAAATAGAGGGCTAAGGCTTGGGCGGCAAACTAATGCTTGGGAGATTAGGGTTTTGCCTCTCAAGAGTTTGGGCGGCAAGAAATCCAAGGAGGGATTAGGGTTTGTCCCTTGGGCGGCTAGGGTTTGGTTTGTGGCTTGGGCGGCAACAAGGTGGGAGATTAAGGTTTGCTTCCTTTCTCTTCCTAAGGTGTAGCCGGCGCCCACTCTATCTTCCTCCTTGCTTTGGCCGGCACCCAAAGGATTAAGGTTAGGGTTTTGGCTTGGGCGGCAACAAGGTGGGAGATTAGGGTTTGCTTCCTTTCTCTTCCTAAGGTGTAGCCGACGCCCACTCCATCTTCCCCTCTACCTTGGCCGACGCTCAACCTATTCCTCCTCTTCTCCTTGGCCGACGGCTATATCAAGCTCCTTGGCTTGGTGGTCGGCTCTAGATAGGAGAAGGAGTTTTGTTTGGTTCTTCTCTTTGTTCGGAGCGAGCAAGGAAGGGAAGAACGTGATCTAGGAGGCTTCAACTTGTGGAGGATCTTCACCCACACGAAGTCTACAAGGAGGTTAGGACATACGGTAGAAGATCAAGAGGTATAAAAGGTTTACAACTTTTATTATTGATCTTTGCATGTTCTTATTATTATGTTCCTTATCTTAGTATGTGTTGATTATACTAGTTTACATTTGTATGTATTTGTATAATCATGGACCCCGAAGATAAACACAAAAACCAGCGATCCGTCCGTCGTCTCTTCCGCGGCTAACCGACTAGAAGAGTTGATTGCTTGAACAACAAGTTTGTTCAAGCGATTGCTCGAATCGTTAGCACGACGACGAATTGGTTGTGCTTAGGAAACTCATCCCATCTGGATTAGTTTTCATTAGTGAAAATTTTAATCCGGGTACATGGGAGCCGACGAGCCTCCGTAGCAATTCCCAACAAATGGTATCAGAGCCACGGTTTCTGGTTTTGTGTGTTTTTGATTCGGTTACTTTCACACACTTATCATATATTGAGTATGCCGGATAATAGTAGGATGTGCATAGGCTAACTTTTTGGTTGCAGGTATAAGATCCGACTATTATGACTATATGTGTGTATGTGATTGTTTGTGTGTGATTGTATGTATATCATTTGAATCCTCGGGGTTGACGAGGCTAGATTAGTATTTAATTTTTGTAATTAAATACGGTATTGTTTAGCTGATCATTTTAGTTTACTTTCGATCTAGATAGTTTGTACACTCCTTCGTGGAGTATAGGATCGATGGATGTAAATTAAAATGATATATCTCGGCTCGGATGTCTTTGGTGACTTGCGCACGGGAAAAGATGGAGCGGATGAGGTGGCGACACGACGGGACGCATATTGGAGAACAAAGCCATAATAGTTGGAAAAATTCTGTTTTTTTTCCATATTTATTGCTGATTTATTTTATATGCATGTTGTGTGTGCTTGAAAATTCCTCATTTTCAATTTACTAAGTGGGAGAGGGATATTTTAATTAATTCCCGCGGTCTCCATTACAATTTGACGTGTGATGCAACAAACTTGCGTGTCGGCTCTGAGTGCCTTCCTCCCCATCGGATGAGTTTGTTTGCGGATCACTAGGTCAAATAATGGTTATAGGAAATTATTTAGGAGTGTGTGTACTTCCACATCGGTAAGGCACATAATCCGAGATAATTCCCTTAGTATCGTGTAATGGTGCACATTTAGATGCAAATAAAAAGTATCCTCCCCATCGGAGTCACTGCTTTTATTTGTAAGGCCAAAGAGGAACCAACTATTAATTTTATTTGTCAAAAAGTAAGGTTGACAAGATAGTAAAATTAATGGGTAAAACCTCCTCTTACAAATGTAGAATTCGTATACGTCCACACTATCGTGGCATGCGATATTCTCGGTGTTTTGAGGTGTTGGTTGATTTAGAACAATGCCATAATAGTTGGAAAAATTCTGATTTTTTCCATATTTATTGCTGATTTGTTTTATATGCATGTTGTGTGTGCTTGAAAATTTCTCATTTTCAATTTACTAAGTGGGAGAGGGATATTTTAATTAATTCCCGCGGCCTCCATTACAATTTGACGTGTGATGCAACAAACTTGTGTGTCAACTCTGAGTGCCTTCCTCCCCATCGGATGAGTTTGTTTGCGGATCACTAGGTCAAATAATGGTTATAGGAAATTATTTAGGAGTGTGTGTACTTCCACATCGGTAAGGCACATAATCCGAGATAATTCCCTTAGTATCGTGTAATGGTGCATACTTAGATGCAAATAAAAAGTATCCTTCCCATCGAAGTCACTGCTTTTATTTGTAGGGTCAAAGAGGAACCAACTATTAATTTTATTTGTCAAAAAGTGAGGTTGACAAGATAGTAAAATTAATGGCTAAAACCTCCTCTTACAAATGTAGAATTCGTATACGTCCACACTATCGTGACATGTGATATTCTCGGTGTTTTGAGGTGTTGGTTGATTTCGGAATTTTATTGTTTTGAGGAATCAATAATATTTGAAATCTAATATTTTGATCATTGTGATTCTTAGGATTTTCAAAAATGACTTTCAGTTCACTTACTATGATACTAAAGGAAATAAACTTATTGTACCCAAATAATGTTGATTGGAAAAGAATCTACATATTGTCTTATCTGCTAAGAAGTACAAGTATGCACTCTTCAAAGAGTGTCCTCAAGCCATGGTTGCTCAAAAAGGTTTCTACTTCTAAGCCGAAAGGCAAGAAGAAGGAGAAACAAGGTGGAGCAAAGGTGGTGGGAGGATCTCAGGGAGGAGTGAAGAAGTCGAAAGGCAAGTACTTCACTTGTAAGCAGACTGGACATAAGAAGAAGGATTATCCCAATCCGAAGCAAGAACAAATGTATATCCTTTGGTCCAGTCGTTGAAACATGGTTAGAGGCATTATCTACCGACACCTGGTGTATAGATACGAGAGCCACTAATCATGTCTGCAACACTTTGCAGGGGTTCCAGGAAACCCGACGACTAGCTAAAGGGGAGATTACCATTTACTTGGGCAATGCCATGAAGGTGGCGGCTATTGCAGTGGGAGAAGTTTTATTTATCTCTTAAGAAAAATAAAATTTTGGTTCTGGAAAATTCCCTTTATGTACCTTTATTTAGAAAGAATTTAATTTCGGTTTCTAAATTATTTATGGATGGATATTCTATTTCTTTTAATGACAGAGTTGTTATAAAAAGGAATAGGGAAAATATTTGTTCAGGTACATTGATAGAAAATTTGTAAACACTTGAACCAAAAACCTCCCACGATGCAAATTGAAGTTTATAACTCATCTTCTAATTCTAATAAGAGAAAAGAACCTTCGAAGATGAACCAAACATATCTTTGGCATCTAAGGCTTGGTCATATTAACCTGAGTAGAATTCAAAGGTTGATAGCTGATGGACCTTTGGGTTCATTAGTGGTGGAGGATCTCCCAACCTGCGAATCTTTCTTGGAAGGTAAAATGACCGAGAGGCCTTTTTAGGCCAAGGGGTATAGAGCCAAGGATGTGTTAGGAATGGTTCATTCTGATTTGTGTGGTCCTATGACTATCTAGGCAAGAGGTAGTCTCAAATATTTCGTCTCTTTTATAGATGATTATTCAAGATATGGATGACACCACGATCTGATCGTGGTGGTAAGTACCTCTTGGGAGAGTTTAGGAACTACGTATCAGAGGTTGGGATTCAATCCCAATTGTCTGCACCTGGCACACCCCAGCAGAACGGTGTAGCAGAGCGAAGGAATAGGACTCTTATGGAGATGGTTAGATCGATGATGAGTTATTCTGACTTGCCAGATTCGTTCTGGGGATATGCTCTAGATACGGTGGTGTACATTCTGAACTTAATTCCATCTAAATCAGTGCCTTCTACTCCCACAAAGTTGTGGACTGGGCGAAAGCCTAATCTAAGACATATTCGGATATGGGGAAGTCCAGCACATGTGCTGAAGGCTGATGATGGTAAGTTAGAACCTCGTACAGAAGTGCGCTTGTTTGTTGGCTATCCTAGGGGAACGAAGGGTGGTTTGTTTTATAGTCCTAGAGATCAGAGGGTGATCGTTAGTACGAATGCTAGATTTCTAGAGGAGGACTATGTGATGAACCACAAGCCCACGAGTAGGATTGTTCTTGAGGAGTTGACAGAGCAAGTCCCGACTTCAGTACCACTGGTACAAGAGGATATACCACATATAACTGCACCGCGTGTCACAGAGGATACACAGGTGATACCTCGTCGTAGTGGGAGGATTGTAAGATAGCCTGATAGATTCATGTTCTTGGGAGAATCTTCCGATTTGGTCCCTGGCGAACATGAACCTGATCCCTGGACATATGACAAGGCAATCCAAGATAAAGATGCAGCATCTTTGCAAAGTGCAATGAATACTGAGATTGAATCTATGGATTCAAATCAGGTCTGGGAGCTCTTATGCATAGCAGCTCATGTGGATTATGAGGTGTGGCAGATGGATGTCAAGATAGCTTTCCTTAATGGAAGTCTTGAGGAGAACATCTATATGAAGCAACCAGAGGGATTCATTGCTAAGGGCAAAGAGCATCTTGTATGTAAGCTTAATCGATCCATTTATGGATTGAAACAAGCTTCGAGGTCTTGGAACATCCGCTTTGATGAGGTAAATCCAGACTTATGGATTTATTCAAAGTCCGGATGAGTCTTGTGTATACAAGAGATGTGACGGAAACGTAGTGGTATTTCTTGTACTATACGTAGATGACATTTTGTTAGTTGGCAACAATATCAGAGTGTTATCGGACGTAAGGGTATGGTTGTCCAAACAGTTTTGAAGGACTTGGGAGAAGTGGGACACATCCTTGGGATCAAGGTTAGTGTGCTAATCCCAAGCTTCATACATAGACACAATTATGGATCGTTTTAGCATGCAAAACTCCAAGAAAGGTTTTCTACCTTTCAGGCATGGAGTTCCTTTATCTAAGGAGATGTGTCCTAGATCATCTGAGGAGATAGAGGAGATGAAGGTGGTTCTTTATGCTTCGACAGTAGGAAGCCTCATGTATACGATGTTATGTACGAGACCCAATATCTGCTATGTCGTGGGCATGGTCAGCAGATATCAGAGTAATCCAGGACAGGGACATTGGACTGTGGTAAAGCATATATTATAGTGCCTGAGAAGGACTAGGGATTATATGCTAGTTTACCGGGCAGACCAATTACTCCCTGTGGGTTACACGGATTCCGATTTCCAATCTGATAGGAATAACAGTAAGTCTACCTCAGGTTTTGTATTTACTTTGGGAGGTGGAGCCATTGTATGGAGGAGTGTCCAGCAGAAATGCGTGACGGACTCCACCATGGAAGCTGAGTATGTGGCAGCCTCTTAGGCGGCCAAAGGAACTTCCTGATGGACTTGGATGTGATTTCTGGTTTGCCCAGAAATATCACAATTTATTGTGATAATAATGGTGTAGTTGCAAACTCGAAGGAACCATGAGCCCATAAGGTAAGTAAATTCATAGAGCGCAAGTACCACCTGATACGAGAAATCGTAAAGGAGGTAGAAGTTGCTGTCGCCTAGATTGCATCAGAGGATGACCTGGTAGACCCTTTCACTAAGGCCCTTCTAGAGAAAGCTTTGATAGGCATGTGGAGGGAAAGGGAATCAGATGTATGGCAGTGTGATGACAACATAGTCTTTTAGTATAAGTGAGAGATTGTTGGGATGTATACTGAAAGCCTAGCTCTTTTTGTATGAACATTTTTATTTTGAAATAAGAATCACATGATCATTGTTTGCACTTTATATTTATTATATGTGTGCATATTGTCTAATACTCTACATTGTAGATAACATTGGTGCTTGGTGTGGCATAGAAGATCATGTTATCAGTCCCTTATAGAATATAAGTAGAGACTCACAACCAAGATGGTTTTGGACAAACCATTGGCATGGTTGTAGTGTAGCTTAGTATTGGTTTGTCTTGACCATAGAGTTACACTAGTACACTTAGGTGTATTAGCGGGGACCGACATAGAGGTGATTCAATTTATTGCTGACTACATAATTGAATCGGACCTCGGATATTATGTTGTACATGCTCTTAATCCCGATATAATAACGGGCACATGTACTTAGTATTTATTTCTTTGATTTACCAAAGGATGAGATTTCTATGGATTAAATCAATATGCCCGGTAAGTTGGGAAATGATATTATTTACATGGTGTGCCGTTGATTATAGGAGGAAACCGTGTCCTATATATTAGGTTGATGATGTCCCCTTGAGGAGCTCATAAGGTTCATCATGTAAACCTGAGTTGACTTAGTCAACATGATGATAAGGTTGAGTGGTACTACTCGAGGAGTTAGATGTTAATTGATTGATGGTCAGTAAATCAATTAATTGACGGACATTTGATATCTTAAACACGGGGAGATGGATGTACAAATAATGTATGGAGCCCATATTAAATTATGGGGGTTGGTGAGGTAATTCAATGATGATCCTCTAGTGGAATGGAACATCATTGATGGATCAAGTTTGTGTGGTTCCGATCCATCGGGTGGCCAAGATCCAACTCCTCCTCATGGTCCCTATCGTAGCCTAATATAATCCTCATGAAGCTCTAGATCCAAGGATGTAAAACAAAACTCTAGAACCAGCGGTTTGAGATTAAATCTCTAGATCCAGGTGGTTGAGATGAAATCTCTAGAACCGGCGGTTGGGATTAAATCCTAGATCCGATGGTTGAGATGAAATCTCTAGATGACGGTTGGGATTAAATCCTAGATCCGGTTGGGATGAAACCCTAGATCAGCGGTTGGGATGAAATCCTAGATCAGCGGTTGGGATGAAACCCTAGATCGAGATGGTTGGGATTCCCTAGATCCAGCGGTGGAGATTAAATCCTAGATCCTAGGGATGGAGATTAAAGGAGCTTAAGCCCAATTCTATAAATAGAGGCTTAGTTGGGCGGCAAATTTCTCTCTTGGGAGATTAGGGTTTTGCCTCTCAAGAGTTTGGGCGGCAAGAAATCCAAGGAGGATTAGGGTTTGTCCTTGGGCGGCTAGGGTTTGGTTTGTGGCTCAAGGCGGCAACAAGGTGGGAGATTAGGGTTTGCTTCCTTTCTCTTCCTAAGGTGTAGCCGGCGCCCACTCCATCTTCCTCCTTGCTTTGGCCGGCGCCCAAAGGATTAAGGTTAGGGTTTTGGCTTGGGCAGCAACAAGGTGGGAGATTAGGGTTTGCTTCCTTTCTCTTCCTAAGGTGTAGCCGGCGCCCACTCCATCTTCCCCTCTACCTTGGCCGACGCTCAACCTATTCCTCCTCTTCTCCTTGGCCGACGGCTATATCAAGCTCCTTGGCTTGGTGGTCGGTTCTAGATAGGAGAAGGAGTTTTGTTTGGTTCTTCTCTTTGTTCGGAGCGAGCAAGGAAGGGAAGAACGTGATCTAGGAGGCTTCAACTTGTGGAGGATCTTCGCCCACACGAAGTCTACAAGGAGGTTAGGACATACGGTAGAAGATCGAGAGGTATAAAAGTTTTACAACTTTTATTATTGATCTTTGCATGTTCTTATTATTATGTTCCTTATCTTAGTATGTGTTGATTATACTAGTTTACATTTGTATGTATTTGTATAATCATGGACCCCAAAGATAAACACAAAAATCGGCGATCCATCCGTCGTCTCTTCCGTGGCTAACCGACTAGAAGAGTTGATTGCTTGAACAACAAGTTGTTTCAAGTGATTGCTCGAGTCATTATCACGACGATGAATTGGTTGTGCTTAGGAAACTCATCCCATCCGGATTAGTTTTCATTAGTGAAAATTTTAATCCGGGGACATGGGAGCTGACGAGCCTCCGAAGCAATTCCCAACACTGTGGACATGAGGACTTTTTGATAGTCTACATTATAAGGTGGGTAATTTCCTACCCTGGTCAGGTAGTTGTTGATGCATGCAGATTTAGATATATGATCATATTACCTTGACTCAACTCTTATTTATTCTTATGCTTGATACTTTGTCTTTGGCTATATATGCTTTGTTGTTATTATCACATTTTCACTCATCATGATTAGGAGTTACATATGTGATGTAAGTAAACCCATAAATGCTTAGTTATGTGTAAATAGTGGAGTACGGATGATAACCTGATTTGTAAATTGGGTAAAAGGGCATCTGTGGGTAAGTAAGGTCCTGAACGTAGGATTGATTCCAATACCCTTATGTTGCATGTTTACTACCGATCATGTGTTGTGTAAATGGTTAGGTGATTTGTGATTAGTGTGTCACTACGGACCGGTGGTCCTAGCTTATTATGCTCAGTTGAGTACGACTCTCTGCAGGATAGAGAGTGCGTCGCTCAGATTGGTATGACTCTCTACAGGATAGAGAGTGTTATGATCAGTTGAGTATGACTCTCTGCAGGATAGAGAGTGCGTTGATCAGATTGGTATGACTCTCTGTAGAATAGAGAGTCTGTGATGGATGTTTGTATGTGTGACTATGCATTCATACCATTTACAAGCATTCTGGCGATTAGGTCTCCCTTGTGGTTGAGAGAGTCGTCAGTCATCCTGCCTCAACGGTTACTCATAGGAGGAGTAACCGGTGTGAGGGCAGAGCATTTGTTGTGCCACACTCTACCACTATAGATGGCTGGTAGTTGGATTTGCATGTCGTTGTCCTGCGTGTGTGGCACACGACCACTCATGGGTAGTGACTATTGGAGTGGCCAATAGTAGGGACCCCCATCGGGTAGCTTGCTCTTTACACTTATATGCTACTCGATCATACTGCCCACTCGGCCTCTCGAGAGTAGTGGTTGGTGTTGAGTTGGGATAGTTGTCATGTCGAGCCATTGAGGCCACACTGGGGTCATGGTAGCTTTAGGGTGAGCCGACATGACCATGCATGTTGCATTGTCTTGTCTTATGGCATTTTGCATATTGCCATATATATACATATATGCATGTATATATATATGTTGGTGCAGTAGGCACCTAAGTCGAACCTAAGTTTTGATTATAGCAAATGATACAAAGTTAAGCTCATTTTTATTTTCTCACGAGCTAAATCAAATGTGCAGAAAAGTGCTAAAGCTAGAGCTGAAGGTCAGCGACACTCGGAGGGAGCCGTGGTGGTCGGGCGACACCAGGATGACTTCGGAGGAAGCCGAAGGAATCGGGTGGAAGACCAAAAGCAGAAGCTACAAGGTAAATGTTGAGGTAAGCTCGTGTGAGTGAGTGCAAGGAAGGTCGTGTCCTCTGTACGGGGACGTTCTTAGGCGACGATCTGACCAAGACCTCCCATGGAAGGTCTATGTCGAGATCGAACGGTTGGTGGCCGTCGAAATCATTTATTTTCGAGCTAACTTGTAATGCAGGTAGAAACCCTAGCAGCGATCATTGCCCGGCTTTCATCGATCGTGATTGTTATATCGATCATTGTTGGAGTGAGCGATCATTGTTGGTCAAATCTCATCCTCGAGGAGAGTCAAGACTTATCTCCATTTCTTGGGGGCTAGGTGGCTAAATCTCATTGGAGGAAATTCTGAACGTCTAGGGTTTTAAAGGCTATAAAATAATGCCTCTTTCACACCATTTTCATCAACTCCAAGTGCTCAAAAGTGCTCATATTACGATACTCTTCTACGACGATCTTACGACGACGAAGTGCTACCTGCATCTCCGACGACAAGAGCTTAAGTTTCATTCTTATATAAATCATTGGTATTTTGTTATTTTGTTTCTTACTTATCGAGTTTTAATCGTAACAAGGAGAGGGGGAATGTCCCTCTACCTTGAGCTTTTTCGTATCGATTGTATTCGCTTACTCCTACCTCTAACGAGGAGGAGCGTTTTTAGTGCTTTGCCCTTCATACGCGGTCTAGGACCGTTAGGGCCTTGGACTAGCAGCCGAAGGCTGTGAACCAAGTAAAAACAAACGAGTCATATTTATTTTCCGCTGCATTTACTCTCACTCGCATTTTATATCGAATGAACGAACGAATTTTTTCTTTCGCTATTCACCCCCCTCTAGTGACTCTAAATGATCCAACAATTGGTATCAGAGCCGGGGGTGATATGATTTGGTGAAACCACCGATCTAGCTTTTTTACAGATTTATTTTCATTTTTATTTCTGTTTTTTTCGAATTTTTTATAAGCTCTTTCATTCGTTTAGTTTTTCTCCCGCACTACTAATCCAAGACGTGAGTCTTGGTACATTTCACCTGTTTTTGTTGTTGCTAGGTTTTTTCTCTTTATTTTCTTGCTCTTTTTGTATCAATGGCCCATCTCGAAGGTTTTAGCACCGTCCGACCTCTGTTTTACAACGGAGATGACTTCCGTTATTGGAAGGGTCGGATGGAATGCTTCCTTAAGACTCAAATTGAGATGTGGATCATAATCCAAACGGGATTCACACTTCCAACTAACGAAGTGGGTGAATCTTTGGATTATGACCAATGGACCAATGCTACAAAAAGACAAGTCGAAGCCGACACCAAGGCGACTCAAATCCTCCAATGCGGCTTGTCCGAGGAGCTTAATCGCGTTAGCCCCTTCATCAGTGAAAAGGACTTGTGGACCAAATTAGTGGAATTGCACGAAGGAACCGACGAAGCAAAGGTATGCAAATGGGACCTTCTCTTTAATAAATTATATAACTTAAAAATGCAGGAACATGAGACCGCAACTCAACTACATGCCCAGGTACAAGACATCGTCAACAACTTGCACGCCATCGGACAAAAGGTCGAAAACCGCGACCTAATAAGGTATGTCTTGAACTCATTTCCTACGACTACCTTGTGGGCATCCATGGTCGATGCCTACAAGGTCTCTAAGGACTTATCAAAAATTAGGTTAGATGAATTATTTTCAGAATTTGAACTCCACGAACAGTCTAACTCGGTACCCAAGAAAGGTATAGCTCTCATTGCAGGTCAAAAGAAGAAGCCCGCAAGTAAGCCACCCCCGAAGGAAGAAGAAGACGAGTACGAGTCGGAGGTTGATCTGGAGATGGAGATCGAACTAGTCAACCTAGTTCCGACGATGATCAAGAGTCGAAGATGACCCGTCACTCAACCCAACGAAGGTAAATCTAAAACTAGTTCTAACATTAGGTGCTATGAATGCAATAGGTTCGGACATATCAATTCCGAATGCCCGAAGCTTAAAAACAAAGCACCGAAGTTCAAAATGGCGCTCAATGCTACATGGGAAGAGGCATCAGAGGAAGAAGACGATGACCTCGGCTTCATGGCTAAACCAACCGAATCAGAGCCGGAGTCCGAATCTGAACCCGAGGATGAGTCGGACTATGAATCTCTATTCAAGACAAGCAGTGAAACACATCCGGTTCAAGAGAAACTCTCAAGGTAAGTCAGTCCCTCATTAGTACCCTATACAATGCAATTAAGTTTCTAACTAGGAAGTTAGCTAAGTCCGAGTCCAAGGTCAAGACCCTGTTCGAGGATGTTAAACTCCTTAAACACGAGGTCTCCCTAACCTCTTCGACTAGTCAAGTTCAAGAGGAGGACTCAACTCGAAAAGTCAAGTCGAAGATCTTAGGAACACGTTGGAAAGGTTCACTTTGGGATCCAAGGGACTTGACCTCTTACTTGGATCACAAAGGGTCGTGTACAACAAAGTCGGGCTTGGGTTTAGCTCAAATACGACTAACAAGTCGTATATGTCAATCATAAGTCAAAATAGAATACATGTCCAAGCATGGGTCCCTAAGACCACTTTGATTTCTCAATTAGGATCTAGCCAATACTGGGTTCCCAAGGATCAAATCCACTATGTGGAAAGACTGAACCGATTCAATGGTCCAGTGGGAGCTAGTACAAAACTTGTTCGTGCTATTACTTAGAAATTGCATGCTTAGTTTTTTTTTCTTTTTAGAATGATTAGATAGGGACTATAACTTGTCAATACTTGATAACATAATACCAGGATGCGACGAGATGATAGTACGCTAGGAAAGTGAAGTCTTGGGTACTCAAGCTAGATAAGGCGTATCTAGTTCGGTTCACTTGACCGAGCGGAACTAGCTGAAGCTACCTCACTGTATCCTAGACTAGTTAGACCAGGAAATCGTCTTAAGTAAGTCAAGTTACTATTTTCTCGAAATTGGCTTTATCTAAGGAAGTGGTCATTTTTCCAATCAAAGAAGGCCCCTATCCTCGCCATGACCTGGAAGTCAAGTTCTTGAAAAGGTGACTTGATGATCTTAGGGTCAAATCCGAATCTAACGCAAGGTTGACTAATTTCGATTCATTAAAATTAATCAAGTAAAATTGAATTCATCTCGCAAGAACATATAAGGATAACATGTTTGATCATGTAGAAATGGGTGATATGATCTAGGTCTAATAATTTACAACCAAATTTTAAATTCCAATATCCGATCCAACTACCTTGCATGTAGGATCTATTGGGTTTCTGGCACCACGGCGTGTGTGTGTTCGATCACGTTTCATAAACATGAGCAGAGCGGAAGCAATAAAAATAATAAATCTACATTTATTACAACACACACAACACACGCATGCATAGTACAACATGTGTAGACATAACCGTAAATTTAAATTTGCAATAAAAGAAAATTTAACTACGTTATACCTTTCGTATGACGTGTAGCGGGAACGGCATCAACCGGAACGATCCTCGCTAGAATCGTCTCTATCCGTATCCACGCCGAGTATCCTCTGGATGACTTCGCTAAGCCACGAGCTTCGTCTTCGTACGGGTTACTAGCCTCGTGTTGAAGACGACGTGATCGAGAGATGATCACGATCCGAATCCAAATTCGGATCCAAAAACGAGTCCTCAAAACTTGCTTCTCCGGAGAGGTATTCGTCAACCGATTGACGAATCCTTCGTCCTCCACCTCAGAGGATTACCGGAGATCGAATCCCCGGTAAGTTAGCCACTTTCGGAGCTCTAACCGTCGTCCAAATGACGCTCCTACGAGAGGAGAACAAGCTGTCCAGAAAACTGAACAGCTTTGGTGGAGGAGATAGGCGCCAGCCAACAAAGGAAGCCAAGTGCTCACCTTTTCACCGAAGCCTAGGAAGATCACCGGAGGGTCGCCGGAGGATCACCGGCTGAAGCTTGGACGCCGGCAAGGAGCTGGACGACGGCACAAGGGGCTGGACGGCAATGGAGGTTGGCGCCAACTCTTAGAGAGGATGAAGTGGGCGGCAACCATTGCTAGGGTTTTGGATTAGGGCTTAATTATCCCTTAAGTCCTCTTTTATAGAGAACTGATTCTCTTAATGGTTATTGGATCTTAACCATTAGGCCCATTAACCCGCTCCATTAAGATAAGTTAAAATAAACCAAACCATGATGGTTTATTTTAAGTTAAAACGAACCGAACCAACTTTTGGTTCATTCGTTTAAAATAAACCAAACCCTTTGGTTTATTCTCCTCCATTGGATTAGCACCAAACCATTTTGGTTCATCCATTATGTCTTCATAAGACACGGCCCATCCACGCTTCCATTGCGACTGAAACGATTTCATGCTCGCTTCATGTTTGGTCCAACCAAACCTAGTTTCTCTCGGTCTGAGAATCCCATTCTCAAGCTCGTTTTAAATCCTTTGGATTACACTCGTTGTGCGTGTGACCAAATAGGTTCTCGGTTTATGTTGGCCATCTATAATTAACTATTAATTATAGAACGATCATGAGTGGCACCTAGTAGTACATCATGATCCCCAATTAACCGAAAAGATCAACGGTTGATCCAGAACTATTTCTGAAACCCTTCAAGAGCCTCGAATGATTCGTGCCCCCATTCCCTTCACTCATCTTATACCCACTTGGTTCAGACATGGTCTATAGTGTCGGGCCCCACTAGGTGACTACGCACACCTAGCCCAAGTATCATTTCCTCGCCCCACGATTCTAGTTACTCGCACATGTATCAAGAGTACCTTACTCTAAACATGTAATGCTTTGGCCAAAGACTTTAGTAACAATCCGACGAGAGGCCATGGGTATACATCTCCTCGCAAGGAGTGGTGAATCCTTTATAGGCTATTCAAACACCTTCGATCACTTCGACTTATACCCAATCATCCCGGGTCCACATCTCCTCGGAGATGTTTGCTTAAGATGTCAAAGCATAAGTCTCCATGATCAAGATGACTTGATTAGCGCAAGTCAAAGGAACATCGCACTTAAGCCACAGTAAGAACTTCATTGACATATCTATATATGCAAAGAACCATATGAAGTCTTACGGCTGGTCACTCCAATGAACTAGTTACCATAACTAGCATCCACGATTAACTCCGGACATCACAATGTCTCCAGCCAGTGAGAATCAGCTGCTTGGATACACCAAGGAGTATACCTGCGCAGTCTGTAATTGATGGTGTCCAAATCCATCAATTCATCGACTAGGGATAATTCCGATACATCACAATTACACATGTAGAGATACTCACTAGTTGTGATCCAATCACAAATTCTCTCATGCTGTGAATCGTATCGTGGACATCCAGTAAATGAGTTTAAGATCCAATCAAATACATGAAACATGTATACTCAAATAGTGAATCTTCATTTATCATATAAATGGTTCATACATAAGGCGATTGCCTTAGGACATCTCTCATATATTACTAACAGACTCCCACTTGGCCTAATGCCAATCGCTACGGTATCCAATACCATAAGCTCTAACATGACTCTCAAACTTACTTTGAGGTAATGCTTTAGTCAAAGGGTCCGCTAAGTTCCTTTCAGTGGGAATTTTCTCGATTTGTATTTCGCTCCTACCGATGATCTCTCCGATAAGATGATAGCGGCGACACATGTTTGGATCATTGATGAGACCACATCAAGTTCAGAGATGAACTTCTTGATCCAAACCGCCTTCGCCTAAAGCGCCATGTATTCTCGCCTTAGTGGCGAATCCGCTATAGTGTCAAGCTTGGAACCTTTCCAACTTATTGCGCCTCCATTCTAGGTGAATACATACCAGGACTAAGACATGGAATCATCCTTGTCCGCTCGGATCCGCATCCGTATACCCGCGTATCACCATATCCCCTTCTCCATATATTAGGAACACATCCTTAGTTCTTCTTAAGTACTTAAGGATCATCTTAACAGCCACCCAATGATCCATTCCTAGATCTGACTTGTATTTACTCGTGACACATAGAGCACACGATACATCGGGCCTCGTACATAACATAACATACATGATAGATCCTAATGCGGATGCATATAAAATCTTACTGATGCAAATCCTCTCGTCTTCTGTGCGCGGACACATAGACTTCGAAAGGTGTATCCCATGCCTAATGGGTAGGAAACCTTTCTTGGATTCTGACATGCTAAACCTCTTTAGCACTCGGTCTATATATGTAGACTGCGAAAGACCAAGCAACCGTTTCGATCTATCTCTATAGATCTTAATCCCGAGGATGTAGGTTGCTTCTCCCAGGTCTTTCATGGAGAATGTCTTGGATAACCAAACCTTAACTGACTGTAAGATTGAAACATCGTTTCCTATAAGTAATATGTCATCAACATATAATACTAGGAACACGATCGCACTCCCACTAACCTTCTTGTACACAAGGTTCGTCGATTTTGTGAGAAATCAAACTTTTGATGGTCTCATCAAAACTGATATTCCAGCTCCTGGATGCTTGCTTCAATCCATAAATGGACCGTCGCAATTTGCATACCTTGGTTTTATCAACCGATGTGAAACCCTCAGGCTGTATCATATACACGTCCTCGAGTAGGTTTCCATTAAGGAAAGCTATTTTTCACATCCATCTGCCATATCTCATAATCATAATGAGCCGCTATGGCCAGGAGCATCCGAATGGATTTAAGCATAGCTACAGGCGAATAGGTTTCGTCATAATTAACGCCTTATTTTTGACGATATCCTTTCGCCACCAATCTAGCCTTATAGGTAATCACATTACCATCCATGTCGATTTTCTTCTTGAAAACCCACTTGCACCCTTTAGGCTTTATGCCTTCTGGTGGGTCAACCAAGTTCCAAACTTGGTTTTCATACATGAAATCCATTTTCGACTTCATGGCACCAAGCCACTTATCCCTTTCTGAACTTGTCAGCACTTCTTCATAACTGGTAGGCTCCTCATCATCAATGAGTAACACGTCGTTCGATTCACTTACGAGAAATCCATATCTCTCAGGAATATTGTGTGTTCTACCAGATCTACGAAGATGTGGTGTTACAATAGGTCCAGCCGATTGCTCATCACTATGAGTTGTCGGCTGTTGTGCTTCACCAGGTATCTCATCAATGTCTATTTGAGTTTCTCGAGCCTCCTCAAGCTCGACGACACTCCCACTGTTTTCTTGCAAGAGAAACTCTTTCTCTAGAAACACAGCATGCCTTGAAACAAACACCTTTTGTTCCACAGGATGATAGAATTGGTAACCCCTTGTTTCCTTAGGGTATCCAATAAATAGACATTTATCAGACTTAGCATCCAGTTTGTCTGATACAGTCCGCTTCACATAAGCAGGACAACCCCATATCTTCAAGTAAGATACATGAGGTTTCTTACCATTCCATATCTCATATGGAGTAGTTGAGACTACCTTGGTAGGCATTCTGTTTAACAAGTAAACAACTGTCTGAAGTGCATAACCCCAAAAGGACTTGGGAAGAGTCGCATGATTCATCATTGACCTGACCATGTCCAACAAGGTCCGGTTACGCCTCTCAGATACACCATTATGCTGTGGTGTATAGGGCGGAGTCCATTGAGACAATATGCCATTGTCTCTTAGATAATCAAGAAACTCTTGACTTAAGTATTCACCACCTCGATCCGATCGAAGTATTTTAATACTCTTGTCATGTTGTTTCTCTACTTCATATCTGAATTCTTTGAACCTTTCAAAGGCTTCAGACTTGTGTTTCATCAAGAACACATACCCAAACCGTGAGTGATCATCGGTGAAGGTAATGAAGTAGCTATAGCCTCCTAAAGCTTGAGTTGACATAGGTCCACATACATCAAGATGTATTAGACCTAGTAACTCTCCCACTGCTCACCTTTCCAAAGAAAAGGTAACTTAGTCATCTTGCCTTTTAAGCATGATTCGCATGTATCGTATGAATCCAATTTAAACGATTCCAGAATTCCACATCGGTGTAATTCGGACATGCGTTTCTTGCTTATATGGCCAAGACGACAATGCCACATATAGGAGTCTATTTGATTATCCTTTCGAGCACGCGTGTTGCTCGCTTCGATATTGAAAATGTCACTGGATACGTCCAACGTATAAACACCATTACTTAAAGTTCCAGACCCATAAAGAACTCCATTCAAATTTATGTAACAACAATTGTTACTAAAAGTCAAATGGTACCCATTTCTATTTAAACAAGAAATAGAAATGATGTTCTTTATCAACGAAGGAACATAAAAGCAATTGTCCAGTTCTAAGACAAGTCCTGCAGGGAGTTTCAACAAATACGTTCCGTTGGCGAGTGTAGCAACCTTTGCTCCATTCCCAACACGTAAATTTGACTCTCCCTTGACGAGTCTTCTTCTATTCCATAGCCCATGTATGTCATTACATATATGTGAGCCACACCCAGTATCCAATACCCAAGTGTCTGAGGAAATAGAATGACAATCAATAACGAAGATATCTAAAGAAGATGGGGCATCCGATGCCTTATTCTTCTTCACGGACTCAAGATAATTTTTGCACTTTCTTCGCCAATGGCTCTCCTTGCCATAATGATGGCAAGTTTCCTTTTGTGCTAGTTCTACCTTCTTAGCCTTTTTTTCTTCTTCCCCTTCTACTGTTCCTTTGACTCCCTCTTAGAACCTTTCTTCGAGGAATCAACTAACAACACCGTCCCCTGCTCATGCTTCTCAGAAGGCTCCACAGTCTTCAGCATGTTGAGCAGTACCACAGATGAACCTTCTTACATCTCAGAGGTGAAGAGGAGCTTGAAGACTTCGAACCTTTCGAATCTCACTTGCTCATCAACCTACTCATAAAGATGAAGGACTACGATATAAGCATCCATATGCTCATGCTGCTTTCTTAGCTTGGGTCCCATCATGGCTAGCATGATGCAACTCATTTGTTCAGAATCACTCACATGATTCTGATAGGCCAACAATTGGTCCAGAGTTGCATTGTCACTAGGATGGGCGGGAGGAGGCACTTCGAGGACATACGCAAGCTTTTCCACCTTGAGAACAATTCTCAAGTTTCTAAGCTAGTCCAAGAAGTTCGGCCCAGTCAATTTATTCGAATCCAAAATGGAACGCAAATTCAAAGACATCATGATCAATCTTAGAAATACAAAACGAGCATATATGAGAAAATGATATTTAAAATACATCAATATACATTTATAAATCCCATTCATTTTTTTGAATTTCAAAAACCCTTGAAATCAATTCGGGAGATCATAGGTCAATCTCCGAATGGGCTGATATCCAATATAGATAAGAACAACCTTGGAGTGAGTACAACAAGCCATTCTTAGCTATGATGGTGGGTATCAAGTATACTGATTACATATCATGTATATGTAACTATCACAATGTGATATCAACTAATTGAATGTTTACACATACATTGGGTTGTTAACACATTAACAAGTATGCATCATATGCATAACACCCAACTTCACCTCTCTTCACATCGACCTTGGAGTGAGTCCAACAAATCGATGCTCCAAGTTAGAGCCGACCCATTAATCGCGAAATAGTTTTAATATGGTTAGAGCGCATTCAACCAATTAGCCAGGCTTGGAGTGAGTCCAACAACCCAAACTAACGATTGACCTCTGACTCTTACCATATTAGAGTTAAACTATTCCAATGATTTGAACATGTTCAGGTTCGAGCCGGGCTTGGAGTGAGTCCAACAACCCAAACAAGAAACAGAACTCTGGTTCTAACCATATTAATGGAAGGTGTAGGCTTTAATATTGAGTTAGGGTTTTATGTCTCATCCTCTTTGCATGCAAATAACTATTATCTACATGGCATGACATACATGTCATACATCTACATGTCACGACACGCATGGCATAATGCTATGCATCTAATGCAATTACATGGCATACAATTATGTCATGTACATAATTTCCTTATTTGTCATAACTATTTATGGAAATAAAATATGTTTAAGATTTGATTCTCCAAATCAAATCATAATTAAATTAGGAAACAAATTTCCAAATCTAATCACATATTTTATTCATGGAATTATTTGATTAAGGAAAATCAATTTAGGAAACTAATTTCCTAAATCATCAAAACTACTTATGGAAATAAAATATTTTAAGATTTGATTCTCCAAATCAAATCATGATTAAATTAGGAAACAAATTTCTAGAATCTAATCAAATATTTTATTTATGGAAAATATCAATTTCCATAAATACTTCCAACTTTCCAAAAGTGGAAGATTTCCATAAATACAGCTAGACTTTCCAAAATTGAAAAATTTCCATAAATACTTCTAAATTTCCAAAATTAGAAAATTTTCAGAAATAACATTATGACTATCGCAAAACCATTTTATGATTATGTCGAAACACAACCTGGGCTCTGATACCACTGTTGGGTTTCCGGCACCGCGACGTGTGTGTATTCGATCACGTTTCGTAAACATGAGCAGAGCGGAAGCAATAAAAATAATAAATCTATATTTATTACAACACACACAACACACGCATGCATAGTACAACATGTGTAGACATAATCGTAAATTTAAATTTGCAATAAAAGGAAATTTAACTACGTTATACCTTCATGATGACGTAGCGGAACTCATCAACCGAACGATCCTCGCTAGAATCGCTCTATCCGTATCCACGCCGAGTATCCTCGGATGACTTCGCTAAGCCACGAGCTTCATCTTCGTGACGGGTTACTAGCCTTGTGTTGAAGACGACGTGATCGAGATGATCACGATCCGAATCCAAATTCGGATCCAAAATGAAGTCCTCAAACTCGCTTCTCCGAGAGGTATTCACAACCGATTGACGAATCCTTCGCCTCCACCTCAGAGGATTACCGAGATCAAATCTCGTAAGTTAGCCGCTGTCGAGCTCTAACCGTCGCCCAAACGACGCTCCGACGAGAGAACAAGCTGTCCAGAAAACTGACAGCTTTGGTGGAGGAGATAGGCACCGCCAAACAAGGAGAGAAGAAGTGCTCACCTTTTCACCAACCTAGGAAGATCACCGAGGGTCGCTGAGGATCACCGGCTGAAGCTTGACGCCGCAAGGAGGGACGGCACAAGAGCTGGGCGGCAATGGAGGTTGGCCAACTCAGAGAGGATGAAGGTGGGCGGCAACCATTGCTAGGGTTTTGGATTAGGGCTTAATTATCCCTTAAGCCCTCTTTTATAGAGAACTAATTCTCTTAATGGTTATTGGATCATAACCATAAAGCCCATTAACTCCGCCTCCATTAAGATAAGTTAAAATAAACCAAACCATGATGGTTTATTTTAAGTTAAAACGAACAACCAACTTTTGGTTCATTCGCTTAAAATAAACCAAACCCTTTGGTTTATTCTCCTCCATTGGATTAGAACCAAACCATTTTGGTCCATCCATTATGTCTTCATAAGACACCCATCCACGCCCATTGCATCAAACGATTTCATGCTCGCTTATGTTTGGTCCAACCAAACTTAGTTTCTCTCTCGAGAATCCCATTCTCAAGCTCGCTTTAAATCCTTCGGATTACGCTACAGCGGTGACCAAATAGGTTCTCGCTTATGTTGGCCGCCTATAATTAACCATTAATTATAGAACGATCATGAGTGGCACCTAGTAGTACATCATGATCCCCAATTAACCAAAAGATCAACGGTTGATCCGTAACTATTTCAAACCCTTCAAGAAATCGAATGAATCGCGCCCCATTCCCTTCACTCATCTTATACCCACTTGGTTCAGACATGGTCTATAGTGTCAGTCCTCACTAGGTCGACTCACGCCACACCTAGCCCAAGTATCATTTCCTCGTCCCACGGATTCTAGTTACTCCACATGTATCAAGAGTACCTTACTCTAAACATGTAATGCTTTGGCCAAAGACTTTAGTAACAATCCGACGAGAGGCCATGGGTATACATCTCCTCGCAAGGAGTGGTGAATCCTTTATAGGCTATTCAAACACCTTCGATCACTTTGACTTATACCCAATCATCCCGGGTCCACATCTCCTTAGAGATGCTTGCTTAAGATGTCAAAGCATAAGTCTCCATGATCAAGATGACTTGAATACCGCAAGTCAAAGGAACATCGCACTTAAGCCACAAAGAAGAACTTCATTGACATATCTATATATGCAGAGAACCATATGAAGTCTTACTACCGGTCACTCCAATGAACTAGTTACCATAACTAGCATCCACGATTAACTCCGACATCACTATGTCTCCAGCTAGTGAGAATCAGCTGCTTGGATACACCAAGGAGTATACCTCATGCTAGTCTCGACAGAATTGATGGTGTCCAAATCCATCAATTCATCGACTAGGGATAATTCTGATACATCACAATTACACATGTAGAGATACTCACTAGTTGTGATCCAATCATAAATTCTCTCATGCTGTGAATCGTATCGTGGACATTCAGTAAATGAGTTTAAGATCCAATCAAATACATGAAACATGTATACTCAAATAGTGAATCTTCATTTATCATATAAATGGTTCATGCATAAGGCGATTGCCTTAGGACATCTCTCATATATTACTAACAGGATCAATGGATGTTGGATAGTGGTTGCTCCCGACACATGATCGTGGATCAACTTAAGTTTTCAAAGCTTCGATTCAAGCGACAAGGATCGGTAGCCTTTGGAAACAATGGCAAGCTCAAAATCATCAGATCGGGTGATATTGAGCTCAACTCAAACTTTATCATTCAAAATGTTTTACTAGTTGAAAATTTCGAATATAATTTACTTAGCGTAAGTCAACTGTGTGATAATAACTATAGGGTCATATTCTTAGAAAATGAATGCGCAATTAAAACAAATGAAACATCTAAAATAATCCTTAAAGGAACTAGGAATAGCAACATCTATACTATTAATCTACCTAACTCTTCAACCAAGTGTCTTATGATACAGCAAGAGGAATCTTGGTTGTGGCACCGATGACTCGGTCACTCGCACCCAAGACTCGTCCACAAGATGAGTCAGAGTGGCTTAGTCAGAGGTTTGCCCAACCTTAACAACTTAGACAATAAAATTTGTAATGTTTATCAACAAGGTAAACAATCTAGGACACAACATCAACTAACTAATCAAGAACAAACCAAAAGTGTTCTTGAGCTCCTACATATGGATCTATTCGATTCACATGGAGCTAAGCCACTTAATGGTAGTCAATTCTGCTTAGTCATAATTGACGACTATTCTAGGTTTACCTGGGTTAGGTTCATCAAACATAAAAGTGATACCCTAGATCAACTCATCAACTTGTTTAAACTAATCAAAAATCTAAAGAACCTTAGAATCAAAAGACTTAGGAGTGATCACGTTGGTGAATTTGAAAACCACAAGTTTACAAATTTTTGTAACCTAAACGGATATCACCATGAATTCTCGTGTCCTAGAACCTCACAACAAAATGGTCTAGTCGAACGTAAAAATAGAACCCTACAAGAAGCCGCTAGGACAATGCTAAACGAGTATAACCTACCTAACAGGTTTTGGGCAGAAGCTGTGAGTATGACTTGCTATGTCCAAAACAGGATACTTTTGGTAAAGAGGCGCCTTAAGACCTCGTACGAAATCTATCATGACAAAGTACCTAACATCAAGTACTTTAGGGTATTTGGATGTAAGGTACATATCCTGAACACTAAAGATTACCTAGGAAAGTTCACCTCCAAAACCTCTACCGGATTCTTCTTAGGATACTCGACTACAAGTAGAGCCTATAAGGTATACAACCATGACACCCTTAGATTTGAAGAGACTATTAATGTAGTGCTCGATGAAGGACACGAACCTACAAAACCCGTAGCAACACCAACTAGCGAACCAACTCATACCAAACTCGACTCCGTCCTTGAGATCGAGTCTAGTATTAATCCTAACCCAAGTCCAACGAGTCATCCAGTCAACCAAGTGGTAGGTGACCCTAACCCAAGTCAAATTAGGATTCACATGAATCACCTATCAACCAAGTGATAGGTGATCCTAGCTTAGGGGTTCGAACTAGATCATCTTATAGAAACCTTAGTCAAATCTCCTTGATTTTGAAAATCAAATCCAAAACCATTGAACAAGCTCTTCTTGATCCCGATTGGATTATTGCAATGCAAGAAGAGCTAGCTCAATTCACCAGGAACGAGGTTTGAGAATTAGTGCCATCACCTAAAGATAAATCAGTTATTGGAACAAGGTGGGTCTTCCGAAACAAACTTGATGACAAAGGTGAAGTAGTTAGAAATAAAGCAAGGTTAGTCGCCAAAGGTTTCAGTCAAGTAGAAGGATTAGATTACGATGAAACCTATGCCCCCATAGCTAGACTAGAATCCATCTGAATGTTGTTAGCCTACGCTGCACATCAAGGATTTAAGTTATTTCAAATGGATGTCAAGTCAGTGTTTTTAAATGGACTTATTAAAGAAGAGGTGTACGTTAGCCAACCCCCAGGATTTGAAAGCCTAGATAAACCCGACCATGTCCTTAAACTAAAGAAAGCTCTCTATGGACTCAAACAAGCTCCTCGAGCCTAGTACAAGAGACTTTCAATTTATCTTAAGTCTAAAGGGTTTAACCAAGGCCTAGTCGATCCAACCCTCTTCGTAAAAACCGTAGGTAATGAAATCTTCATAGCCCAAATTTACGTAGACGATATCATTTTCAGAACAACCAATTCCATCCTACTAAATGAATTCATTTCACTTATGGAAAGTGAATGTGAAATGAATTTAGTAGGTGAATTAAGTTTCTTTCTAGGACTACAAATTAAACAAACTATTTAGGATGAAATATACTTACATCAACAAAAATATACTAGAGAATTAATTAAACCTTTTTGAATGCAAGACGCTAAAACCATCAATACACCCATGGCAACTAATGTCAATATAGGAGAGGACTTAGAAGGAAAGCCCATCGACCTAAAATACTATAGGAGTGCGATAGGGAGTCTTCTATACTTAACCGCAAGTCAACTCGACATTTTATTTGCAGTAAGTATGTGCACAAGGTTTCAAACCTGTGCCAAGGAGTCTCACCTAACTTTAGTTAAGCGTATCCTTAGGTATCTAAACGACACACTAAGCATAGGTATTTGGTACCCTAGATCTACTAAGTTTGAACTAATCGGCTACTCCGACTCAGACTATGCCGATAGTAAACTCAATAGGAAGAGCACGAGTGGTTGTTGTCAACTTCTCAGCTCAAGTCTAGTGAGTTGGTGCAGTAGGAAGCAACATTGTATTGCTTTATCTACCACCAAAGCCGAATACGTCGCGATGGGTGAGTGTGTAGCTCAGCTTCTTTTGATGAAGTACACTCTCCAAGACTTTAACTTAAACTTCAACAACATTAAAACTCACATAGATAATATAAGCTCCATCAACTTAACAAAAAATCCTATTTGCCATTCTAGGACCAAACATATAGAAGTTAAACACCACTTTATTCGAGAACATGTAGCTAACAGAACCATTAAACTCGAATATGTGGAATCCAAGTCAAAACTAGCCGATCTTTTTAACAAGCCACTACCCGAAGCCGAATTTAGTCTACTAAGATGAAAATTAGGCATGTGCGTAATAGAGTAGGACTTACATTATTTTTATATACTCTAGTATTCACTTCTCTTTTCATGTTAATGGAACTAGCTTAGGGCTTACCCTAGATATCATGCACCCATAGATTTAAGGAGCCAATACATCTCACAACACATAGGACTAATGTGTTTGTGTGCTTAGCCACATAGGTGGGCATGAGATGTTAGGACTTTACTCCTGGTTCCAGATGTAGAGCTAGTGCATCGCCATGAACCATGGAGTATAATCATATATATTAACCGACTCTAACCAGGACTTGTTGATCTTTCATATCAATCAAGTCAAATAAGAGTTGAACATTTAATAGATGAGCTTATTTTTAGTATATTATTTTCAAAATAATGTGGAACATGATTGGACTTGGAACTTAAACTTAATACTTATATTTTTTTTTTTCAAAACCCCTCTTTCCGATTTATGGCAAAAGGGGGAGAAAAGGCCAAAGTTAAGGGAGCATTTTTTTTTATAACTTAACTTAGTAACTTAATTCTATATTCTTATGGCCAAACGTTAATGTTTTACTTGAGAAAGGGGGAGAAAGGCCAAGTTAAGATATCTTCTTAACTTAAACTTTTTTTAATACTAAGGCCAACTTTAAGTAATTGTTAATTACTTAAACTCTTCCTAAATAGCAAACATCAAGGGGGAGGATTAAGATCTTCTTTCAAGACTCACCCTCGGTCAAGGGGGAGGTTTCCTCAAGGGGGAGTACTTGGAAGAAGATCTCTATTACTCTTACTTAATCTTTGATTCTTCATGCATATTCTTCATACATATTATTTCCTTAACTTTGTATGGGTTTGCCATGGATCAAAAAGGGAGAGATTGTTGGTGCAGTAGGCACCTAAGTCGAACCTGAGTTTTGATTATAGCAAACAATACAAACTTAAGCTCATTTTTGTTATCTCACGAGCTAAATCAAGTGTGCAGAAAAGTGCTAAAGATAGAGTTGAAGGTCAACGACACCTGGAGGGAGCCGTGGTGGTCGGGCGACACCGGGATGACTTCGGAGGAAGCCGAAGGAATCGGGTGGAAGACCGGAAGTAGAAGCTAGAAGGTAAATGTTGAGGTAAGCTCGTGTGAGTGAGCGTAAGGAAGGTCGTGTCCTATGTACGGGGACGTTCTTAGGCGACGATCTGACCAAGACCTCCCATGGAAGGTGTATGTCGAGATCGGACGGTTAGTAGCCATCAAAATCATTTATTTTCGAGCTAACTTGTATTGCAGGTAGAAACCCTAGCAACAGTCGACTGCCAGCTTTCATCAGTCGACTGATTGTTATATCAGTCAACTACTAGAGTGAACAGTCAACTGTTGGTCAAATCTCATCCTCGAGGAGAGTCAAGACTTATCTCCATTTCTTGGGGGCTAGGTGGCTAAATCTCATTGGAGGAAATTCTAAACGTCTAGGGTTTTAAAGGCTATAAAAGAAGGCCTCTTCCACACCATTTTCATCAATTCCAAGTGCTCATGTTACGATACTCTTCTACAATGATCTTACGATGATGAAGTGCTACCGCATCTCCGATGACAAGAGCTTAAGTTTCATTCTTATATAAGTCGTTGGTATATTGTTATTTTGTTTCTTACTTATCGAGTTTTAATCGTAACAAGGAGAGGGGGAGTGTCCCTCTACCTTGAGCTTTTTCGTATCGATTGTATTCGCTTACTCCTACCTCTAACGAGGAAGAGTGTTTTTAGTGCTTTGCCCTTCGTACGCGGTCTAGGACCGTCAGGGCCTTGGACTAGCAGCCGAAGGCTGTGAACCAAGTAAAATCAAACGAGTCATAATTATTTTCCATTGCATTTACTCTCACTCGCATTTTATATCGAACGAACGAACGAATTTTATCTTTCACTATTCACCCCTCCCCCCCTCTAGCGACTCTAAACGATCAACAATATATATATGGATGATTGTGATTAGTGTATATATAAATGCAGTCTATATGTATACTTATTGTGATGTTGCATTTGTTTGTACATCATCATACATGCTACTGCATTTGTTATATGATAGTGTGTGGGATACCTGTGTATGAGTTAGTCAGACTGTAGTATACCTTTGACCAGTACCTTGAGATGATACGGGATGGACCCGGTTCATCGTTGTATTTGCCATAGGATGTTAGTATGGTGGTTTGTGGCTTATAGAGTTAGATTTATTCTACCATGTTGCATATTGTGGATACATGCTCAGGTTGAATATATATAGCATGACAGACTTTCAGGTATGTTTGCATTTTACGCTGTTTATTTTGTTTAGGGAGTATATGCATGTATTTATATACTATGTTGGTGTATACCTGATGTACCTGTAGATTATACTGTTGAATTACATGTGATATTTGATATATACATGTTCTCTCATATTACCGCTGAGTTATACTCACCACCACGGACCTTGGGTTTTTCTGTTGCCCAGGTAACAGGTAGAAGTCTTCGTGACGGCTTGGAGCATTGTTGGCTGGCATCGTCTCATCTCAACTCTAAGGGTCCGAGCTTTTAGGTTTATCTTTGGTGTTTCGTTATGGATTTGATTTTATATGATGATTTGTAGTGTTGGACACTGTTATTGTTGTACCATTCTTTCTGGTTTTGTTACGGCATTTTCTTAATGTGGTGTTAGTCATACCGGTATGCATGGTGTGTGGTTTGTATTGTAGTTGTGTTAGTTCCGCTGTGCTTTGTTATGTTGTTATGTTTACATTTGTATATGTTATTGTTATTGTGAGCCCAAGGGCCTTATATAAACAGGATATATTGCCACGTATAGGGGAGATGCTGTCCGTTTGATTTTCGGTTCGGCATACTCTCGGGGCATGACATGCCGACTACTTGATGGACTTACCACTCTTGACATCCGATCTAACCCACTAGGGCTGCCACCAGCTATTCGGTCTGCCTGATCCAGCTGGACTTTTTGTCGATTGTCCGGTCTCCTAACCCAACCGGTCTTCATGCCAAATGTCTGGTCCACACAACCTATCTGGACTTCATGCCTAGTGTCCGGTCCTCTTGATCTGTCAAGTCAACTGCTTAGTATCCGATCAATACGACCTACTAGGACTTCTTGTTAAGTTTGCACACTTAACGCTGATATTAAAACACAAGTAATTCCCAACTTTAATTACGGTTCATACATCAAACTAATTAAAATAATTGTTAAAATATTTTTTCAACATTAATATAATTGTTAGAATATTTTTCTAACATTAAAATAATTGTTAGAATATTTTTCTAGCATTAAAATAATTGTTAGAATATTTTTATAGCATTAAAATAATTGTTAGAGTATTTTTCCAGCATTAAAATAATTGTTAGAATATTTTTTCAGCATTAAATTAATTGTTAGAATATTTTTCCAGCATTAGAATAATTGTTAAAATATTTTTTTGGACATTAGAATAATTAATTTTCTGCATATTTGATTAATTAAATTAATTTTCTGTATATTAGATTAATTAAATTGATTTTTTACACATTAGAATAATTAAATTAATTTTCTACACTTAGTTTAATTTTTATTCTAGAATAATTTTTGTTTAGAATAAATTCTTTATTAATTTGTGCACTCAGTGTAAATTTAATTCTTGTAAAATATTATTTAATTTAAATAAATCTAGAAATAATCCTCAATTTTAATTAATTTAAATAAAAATCTATTATTAAAATATTTATTTAGGAATGTCACACTTAGAAGGGTATAACACCGTTCGCCCTCCTCTCTTCAACGGAGAGGACTTTTCCTACTGAAAAATACGAATGGAGTGTTACTTGAAAACCAATCTAGAAGTTTGATTTTCAATTAGGAAAGGATTCGTAGGTCTGATAGACGACTCGGGTGAGTTGTTAGAATAGGAAAAATGGACCGCAGACATTAGAAAATGGGTTCGAGTCGATTACAAGGCGCTTAACACCTTGCAATGCAGACTTACCAAAGAAGAGCTCAATAGAGTGGGTCCATTCGAAAACTCTAAGGAATTATGGGATAAATTAATTGAACTGCATGAAGGTATAAATGACACTAAGATAGTTAAACAGGACATGTTATTAAATAAATTATTTAATTGTAAAATGAATGAAAATGAAAATACTAGTCAACTTCATATGAGAATAAAAGATATTTTAAATGGATTACATTTATTAGGACACCTAATAGAAAATAGGGACTTAATTAGGTATACACTTTAGACATTCCTGAGAAATGCTTTATCGACATCGATTGTTGATGCTTATAAGGTTTCTAGGGATCTTTCTACAATTAGACTAGACGAATTATTTTGTGAACTTGAATTACACGAACAAACTAACTCAGATCAAACCGAGAATGATATTGCTTTAGTAGCAGGTTCGACGAAAAAAGAAAGAAAATCAAAAAAGTGAATCCGAAGGCGAGTCGAAGTTGGAATCAAACGGAGAAGAGGAAATAGTAAACATGGTCCGAAAGATGTTCAACCGGAGAAAAATATTTACGAAGAAGGACGCTAAGAAAGTTATTGATAACAAGCCGAGACCCTGATCGGAAGTGACATGCTACGAGTGCAACGGAAAGGGACACTACAAGTTGGAGTGCACAAACCTAAAAAAGAAAGAAAAACCAAAAAAGGAAAAGAAGAAGAAAGCACTAAAGACAACTTGGGACGAGTCATCATCGGAAGAGTCAGACGTAGAAGAAATAAAGAGAAGTTTTGTGGCATTCATGGTCAAATCGAGCTCCGGAGCTGAGTCAAGTTCTGAGTACGAGTCTGATTCCGAGTCCGAGAGAAGCCATGGATCTGCATCCATTTCCGAAGGACTAGATGAGGACTCCAAAATTGACCAATGGATTCTAGATAGTGACTGCTCTAGACATATGACTGGAGATAGTCAAAATTTCTCAGAATTAAGCTACAAGAATTTAGGTACAATCGCCTTTGGAAACAACGACAAACTTAAGGTAATTGGATCAGGTAACATTGAACTAGAGTCAAATTTTGTTATACAAAAAATTTTGCTTGTAGAGAATTTTAAATTTAACTTGCTTAGTATAAGTCAATTATGTTGTCACGCCCCGAGAATATGTCGAGCCCGAAAAACGGAAAACATCTCCCCTGTACGTGATACAATTCCCTGTTGATACAACACAACCACACAACATAATGAAATGACACTACCAAATAATACAACTACGACATAAAGATGTGCACCGGTGCGACTCTAACACACTAAACAAAATATGATCAAATCCGACATCCCCACCAAAAGCATAATAAAAGCCAAATACAACTAATCTCCAAATGCTCAGTGTGAGATGAGATCAGCAGGCAGAGCTCCAAGCATCCTAGGAATCTTCTACCTGTTACCTGGGCAACAAGAAAACCCAGGGTCTGTGGTGGTAAGTATAAAACTCAGCAATAAAGAATAGATAGTGCATGAACTAAATAAATGTAAGGAGATCAACAGAGATACAGTCTAAGGGTACAACAAATAAACACCAGTATAATATAACCCATGCGTATACTAAAAGATCAACTGAACAATATAAGGTATTGAGATACCTGAAAGTCTGCTACACTACACTCATCCAACCTGAGCATATATCCACAATATACAACATGAAGAGTAATACTAACTCTGTAATTCAACAACGACTTTACTAACATTCTATAACAAATACAAACAATAAATCTAGTCTAACTCATACTACATCATGATACTAGTCAAAGGTATCCCACAGACAACCATATAAAATATGCAAGTAGCATGTATGATGATGTACTAACAAATGTAGCAAGCATAGTACAAACAAATACAACATCACAACAAGTATATATATAGACAATATTTATATACACTGCTCACACTCACACACATATATATACATAAATATATACATAAATAAATAAATAAATAAATATATATATATATATATATATATATGCAAATGCCCTCACACATGACAATGCAAATGCATAGTCATGCTTGCGCACCCCACTCGCTACATGACCCTAGTGTGGCCTAGGTGGCACGACATAACTATCCCAACTCAACAACAACTACTGCTCTTGAGTTGCCGAGTGGACAGTATAAATAAGTAGCAATAAGCTACACAATAGGGGTCCCTGTTGTAGGTCACTCCGAGTGACACTACCCATGAGTGGTCAAGTGTCACACACCCAAGACAAATGCATGCAACTCCAACTGCCACTATCAAAAGTGGTCGAGTGCGGCACAACAAATGAACTACCCTCACACCAGTTACTACTACCACGAGTCCCATAAAGGCAGGATGATTGATGACTCTCTCAACCACAAGGGAGACCAAGTCGCCAACATGCATGTAAATAGAATGAATGCACAACTACACACACATACATCCACAACACACACTCTATCCAACAGTCATACACAACTGACAGTCAACCATGCTAGGACCACCAGTCCATAGCAACCCACTTTCGACAATCTACCCAACACACATGCATTATCCATATTAGACACACAATGTAAAGGGATATAACACGACAATCCACTCCACATACTGACAACAACCCACTTATCTATGCACCGATGACCAGATCCACCATAAATGCACCACTTAAATGCGTGTGACACAACAATCGACCCAACCATCAAAATCATCACCTAACCCCAAATGTAGCACAATGAATAAAGTTGAACCCATAACTGTGCCCTAGTAACATGCACTTAAATGAACCTCTATAGGTTAACTTACAATAGAGTCTATAATTTATAACAGTGATGAACGAACTATAAGATAGTAACAATGCATCTCAAAGTACAAAGGCTAAGTAACAAGCACATGATTAAATAAGAGTGGAGTCAAGGTAAAAGTATCGTCAACATAAATATCATGCACAAGATATATCAACTACTTGACTAGGGTAGAAAATTATCCACCTGATTTGATGACTTGTCTGAGAATACAAATTGTCTTCATGTCTGTGAACCTACCTCAAATCAATGTCCTATACAATAGCATACAAATTTAATTAAGTGTTGGCTTCGTCAAATACCGAATTTAACACCTAATCCTGTAGTGATTTAATCTCATCCCATTATCTACATCGAGCATAATAATAATTCTTAACTACAAACCCTTCCATTAATCAACTGTATAAACCATAATTATCTAAATTAATACTACCATTCTCACCTAGCTTAGCTTCGTTGCACAACCTCTTGTTCCAATTTAGGCATTAGCCTGAGTCCATTACCAAATTGAATGTCAAAGAAATCCAATTCCATCACCCTCACAACTTGAATAGTAGGAAGACAATGAGACTATCAGAACTAGAGGTATAAGCTATTGAAGGGTTTGTCTGACAACTGACAGTGCATTTGACAACGAAATCAAGCTCAAGGAGATCTACATAGAAGCAAATCATAACAGAGATGATGATGGATCCATTGTTCACGGTGAACAAAAAAATAATCTGCTATGAAAGGCCGCCCACCTAGCCAGAACACTTGAAGATCCCTTCGCCAGGGAGGTCGACAACACCCTGCAGCAGAGGTGATGTCGACTCGCAGCTATGACGTGCGAGAAGAAGAGAACGACGCTGGTGAGGAGGGGAGGGAGGAGCGGCGATGATAGCTTTATTTCTTGCGGTGAAGAGCTGGACAAGGAGAAAGCGATCCGCGACTAGTACGATGCACGATATAGCATGAAAAATTGACGATCGAAGATGCGACAGTGTGAAGACCTTTTTGCTCTGAGCAGAGGTAGGAGGCAGCTGAAATGCTGCCTGCAATGGTACCTTCCTACGAGAGGCAACAGATGGGGAAAAATTGCCAGCGACAGTGACGATCGAATGCTGTAATGACATGGTTGATCCGAGCTCAGGCGAAGAGAGTCGACGAATGGGAAGAGGGAATCGGAGGATTTGGGAGAGGAATCGACAGTAGAGGAATTGGGAGTAGAGGAATCACCATGGGGGAGGAGAAGAAGGGGAGCGACAACGGCGAGTGGGAAGGTTGTGCGATCGGGAGAGGGAAGGAGAGAAATCGACCTAATCGAAGAAATAGGAACTTATTTAATTAAGACCTAGGTTTTTCCTATTTATAGTTTAGGTTAATTAAATTCATTAACTCACATGATAATCCAAACATGCTTTATCAAAGCCTATTAAATCCTTCCCCATAAAATATCGTAAGAGCTCCATTTAATTCTAGGAAAATTTCTAATAATCCTGAAAAATTCCATAGGATAATTTCTTAATTAACAAGGGTTTTTTTCCGATATCTTACATTCGCCCCCACTAATAAAAATGTGGACCCCAAATTTCCTACTCATGTATGAGTACGAGATGTCACAACACCCATCTCAAGTACCTGGAGAAAAGTCACACACCTCAAGTGACTAAGTGGGGTACTGAGCTTGAACATTACTTTTCAGCTTTCACGTAGCCTCTAAATCTATCACATATACTCTCAATAGACCTTCTAGTGTCTGAATAACACCTTCATATTGACCTTCTATCAAAAAGTAAATAATTGTACCAGAGTGAAGCTCTATATTCGTGGCCTGTTAGGGACTTTGCCAGAATCGTAAGATGAGTCATGAATCACTATCGAAAATGATACTCAAGGATACTCCAAGAAAAATAAAAATCTCCTTACAGTATAATTCCGTCGACGAGCTAACGAAATCCATCTTATGGCTTATAGAAATGAGCAGACCTGGTTAATCAACCACCGATTATCCAAATTGCATCAAGTCCTTTTCGAATTCTAGATAATCTCCCAACACTGTCCATAGTACTAGGTCCTGAAAACTGGTTCACAAGCTTTTGACCAAGTGAATGTCATCACCATCCTGGTCCAACAAGTTAGTAGTATAGTATCGCTAGAGCATCCTATTCACAACTACGGTAATAACCAAATCCATACAAGGAAACCACCATCTACGGTGACCGAGTGTACAACTCCAACTACCAACATCAACAGTGGCCAAGTTACACAACTCTAACAACCACAAACTGATCCAACCGCTTCCAGGATACTCGATTCCTCAAATCCATGGATGACTAAATCATTAACTAAGTCTAACAATATTATCAAAAGCTCATAAAATTCATACCAAGTATGACATCGTCTTCTATACACCCTTATCCTTTTTTTTACTTTAAGCTGATGATATCTCAATCATCACACCGATAATGATAACTGTATGATGCCAAGTCACTACAATATCAACACTCCAATCATAAATCAATCCTAGAGTATACACATGTGTCCTTTAACTGATCTAAACAGATCATCTATCTACAACAAAGGATATTTATTCTCAACAACTACTGCATTCCATCATCGATAATCGATGCCTGACCTCAAAGGTCCATCTCTCTTTTAACAAAGAGTTTCGGATCTTCTCAAGAAAAAATACTGGGACAAATAAATATCTCATCCAACACCTCCTGTAATCGCAACTTAAATTCTTTCAATTCTATAGTGTTTAGCCACACTAACACCAATAAAAATTATCTCCTGGTCAAATCGTCATTCTAACAAATATCTCCTGTGTATCATCAACCTTGCCAACTTTGCAAAACCGATCAATGAGGGTATCAAACAACCTGATTAGGCTCACAACCAAACGAATGACATTGCATTGAGCAAATCACGAGCTTTAACTACTTTTTGTGCTTTACACCAACCCTTAGCCATCACACCATAAGTAAACACATTTAACTCTAAAATATCATTAACTCAATCGATAAAGTAATCATCAGAAATTTTCTTCTGATATGAGGTCTTCAGTATCAAAACTATTCCCGAAATCACTCCGATCGTATACTCCATTTCCTATGCAATGGTAAGCCTGGGAGTTCATCCGAAACTACATCCGAATACTCTCGGATTATACGCACATCTGAGAGACATAACATACCATAATTTTGACAATTTAACCATCCGTAAAGATATGTCTACAGTAAAGGTATGTCTATCAAAGTCTAAGGGCATCCCTTGACTTCTTGGTTGTTGGTCAACATCTCGCCTGATGGTAAAGATACCACCGTTCCACATGATCCAAATCTAGAAATTCTTCTAATCCGAACTAAGAATGTTCTAGATATAGATACCTGTAAATTACCAGTATCTCTCAATATATCAACCGAGAGGGTAAACTAAAGTAATACCCCGAACGATCAATCCTTCGACCCTCTGTCTTCTCTCTAGTAATCATATAAATTCGTCCAACTTTTGCCTATGGAGGATGAGCTTATGTAGGTGTAGAAGACTACCCTGGAGGAACTGACATCAACTGTTGAAGCTGAGATACAAACCAACCGACTGCAATGAAGGTGGAAAACACTGTTGTACTGGTAACTAGTACACTTCTAACTGTAAGGTACAGAAGAACTACCAACATCGTAGCACGCACCAACTCTGCAAATAATATAGCTGCAATTGAAGAATACAGAATAGATATGACCATCGTCATATACTCTCTCCTCTGTATAAAGCAAATCCACGTCTGGAGAGGTAACAGTTGTTGTTGTTTGCATGAGTCTTCTAAGATGTCTTCTGCTGATACTACTGAGTAAATCACTTCCCCTGGAAGGAAGTATCAAGGAACTCCAACCACATATGAGGTAGTAAATCGTTGTTGGTGTGATAACCCAATCTTCTATGATGATCTCTGCTGTCGAGATTGTGCATCATCCTCTCGAAACAACATCGACCATCTTCAACTGAGTCTTCAAAGTAGACCTCCTCAAATGTACTGGTTGCTTACAATAGCAACAGATGAACTGATCCAACGAATAATCTGACTCTATGTGTCTTCGTGATCCGCACTGCATCATATAATTCGGAGGCTTTCCTCTGATTTTGTTGATGTGCACAAGAACCTCTTGATGCTTTGTGGTTGGTCTTCCATGGTTGGAAAGTAGCTCATGACCCATGACTCTAATCTTTCTCCTTTTGTCCAACATTCGGAGGCTTCTCATTCCAACATCTGACTTGCAGTGTTTGCTTATCGAGCTTCACCTCTTACAACACTTATACGGAGTCATTTCTATATTCATGACTTGATCAGACGCCTTCCGGTATGATCTGATAGAAGATCCAAACATCCTGATCAAAATGTAAGTCAATAAACCCTGGGTGGCTTAAGACATCCATTTACACTCTTGAGCTATTAGGTGGGCGTAAACTCTATAAGTCTAACGACTCTACATGGTATTCCCGTTACCGATGATTACCCTACTTGAAGCTTAAGAATTCCCTGACAATGAGTCAAAGAAAGTGACGTGGGGAAATACTCTCTCACAACAACACTAAATCATGATCAAGTGATATGTTATTCCCCAAAGGTTATTTCCTACATCTTCCACCATGTATCGGCTTAATCCCGATAATGGTATGCAAATAATTCTACTTTCTCTATATAACATGAGTTAAGTACTCAAAAGTACCTTCAAAGTTATACAACCCAACACGACCAGCTCAGAGATCAAAATCCCTATGAAACACCATATACTAATCCTCTAGCATCTGCATCAACAATTGTATACTCATTTGTCCATTACCCCATGGGTAATGATCTGACTAGCATAAATATGTGAAAATCCCTAAGACTGTAATGTTTGATCTCCATAAGAAATGTGACTACCCAACCCTGCTTTCCAACTGGGTATCAGTCGGCTCTCAAGGGTAATTCACCTTTTTGACAGCAGGTTTAAGTCTCACAGACTCAACAAGTCGTCCATGTGGTCAACTCATACCATGGTTATGAATAGTGAATAATACACTACATGTCTTTCCCTGCTATAAACAACTAGATGCATAGACAACAAAAGGACATGTAATAAAAATTTGCATACCTTAAACCTAGTAGCTCAGAGATGTCCTGACACAGCCAGATCCCAGAACTCACAAAACCAAAATCAAGTAAAACAAATCTCGATATCCAAATGACATAAATCTGAAAGTGTACTTCGCAACTTAGGGATTTGATACCAATAAAATTATCACGCCCCGAGAGTATGCCAAGCCTGAAAAATGGATAACATCTCCCCTGTATGTGATACAATTCCCTGTTGATACAAGCCTTTCAGCCACAACCACACAACATAATAAAATGACACTACCAAATAAGACAACCACAACGACACAAAGATGCACACTGGTGTGACTCTAACACACTAAACAAAATATGATCAAATTTGACATCCCCACCAAAAGCATAATAAAAGTCAAATACAACACTTCACATACATGGCTATAATCCAAAAATAGCAGCGGAACAAATATAAACTAAACTCCAATGCTCAGTGTGAGATGGGATCAGCTGGCGGAGCTCCAAGCATCCCAGGAATCTTCTACCTGTTACTTGGGCGATAGGAATATCCAGGGTATGTGGTGGTGAGTATGAAACTCAGCGGTAAAGAATAGATAGTGCATGAATTAAATAAATGTAAGGAGATCAATAGATATACAGTCTAAGGGTACAACAGTATAATATAACCCATGCGTATACTAAAAGATCAACTGAACCACATAAGGTATTGACATACCTAAAAGTCTGCTACACTACACTCATCCAACCTGAGCATATATCCACAATATACAACATGAAGAGTAATACTAACTTTGATATTCAACAATGGCCTTACTAACATTCTATAACAAATACAAATAATAAATTTGGTCTAACTCATACTACATCATGATACTAGTCAAAGGTATCCCACAGACAACCATATAGAATATGCAAGTAGTATGTATGATGATGTACAAACAAATGTAGCAAGCATAGTACAAACAAATGCAACATCAAAACAAGCATATATATAGACAGTATCTATATACACTGCTCACACACACACACACACACACACACACATATATATATATGCCTGCGCACCCCACTCGCTACCACAACCCTAGTGTGGCCTAGGTGACACGACATGACAACTGTCCCAACTCAACAACAACCACTGCTCTCGAGTGGCCGAGTGGGCAGTATGAATAAGTAGCGATAAGCTAAAGAGCTATAAGCTACACAATGGGGGTCCCTGCTGCTGGCCACTCCGACTGACACTGCCCATGTGTGGTCGAGTATCACACACCTAGGACAACTGCACGCAACTCCAACTGCCACTATCAATAGTGGCCGAGTGCGACACAACAAATGAACTGCCCTCACACCAGTTACTACTACCATGAGTAACCGTGGAGGTAGGATGACTGACGACCCTCTCAACCACAAGGGAGACCAAGTCGCCAGCATGCATGTAAATGGAATGAATGAATAACTACACACACATACATCCACAACACACTCTCTATCCAACAGAGAGTCATACACAACTGACAGTCAACTATGCTAGGACCACCAGTCCATAACAACCCACTTTCAATAATCTACCCAACACACATCCATTATCCATATTAGACACACAATGTAAAGGGATATAACACGACAATACACTCCACATACTGACAACAACCCACTTATCTATGCATCGATTGCCAGATCCACCATAAATGCACCACGTAAATGTGTGTGACACAACAATCGACCCCACCATCAAAATCATCACTAACCCCAAATGTAGCACGATGAATAAAGATGAACCCACAACTGTGCCCTAGTAACATGCACTTAAATTAACCTCTACAGGTCAACTTACAATAGAGTCTATAATCTATAACAGTGATGAACGAACTGTAAGATAGTAACAATGCATCTCAAAGTACAAAGGCTAAGTAACAAGCACATGATTAAATAAGAGTGGAGTCAAGATAAAGGTATCATCAACATAAATATCATGCACAAGATATATCAACTACCTGACCAGGGTAAAAAATTACCCACCTGATTTGATGACTTGTCTAAGAATACAAATTGTCTTCACGTCCATGAACCTACCTCAAATCAATGTCCTGTACAATAGCATACAAATTTAATTAAGTGTTGGCTTCGTCTAATACCGAATTTAACACCTAATCCTGTAGTGATTTAATCTCATCCCATTATCTACATCGAGCATAATAATAATTCTTAACTACAACCCCTTCCATTAATCAACTGTATAAATCACAATTATCTAAATTTATACTACCATTCTCACCTAGCTTAGCTCCTTGCACAACCTCTTGTTCCAATTTAGGCATTAGCCTGAGTCCATTATCGTATTGAATGTCAAAGAAATTAAGTTCCATCACCCTCACAACCTGAATAGCAGGAAGATAATGAGACTACCAGAACTAGAGGTATAAGCTATTGAAGGGTTTGTCCGACAACTGATAGTGCGTTTGACAACGAAATCAAGCTCAAGGAGATCCTCATAGAAGCAAATCATAACAGAGATGATGATGTATCCATTGCTCACGGTGAACAACAAAACAATCTACTATGAAAGGGCACCCACCTAGCCAGAACACTTGAAGATCCCATCGTCCGGGAGATCGACAACACCCTGCAGCAGAGGTGATGCTGACTCGCAGCTACGACGTGTGAGTAGAAGAGAACGATGCTAGTGAGGAGGGAAGGGAGGAGTAGTGATGACAGCTTTATCGCTTGCGGTGAAGAGTTGGACAAGGAGCAAGCGATCCGAAACTAGTATGATGCACGACAGAGCATGAAAAATCAACAATCGAAGATGCGGTAGTGCGAATACCTTTTTGCTCGGAGCGAGGGTAGGAGGCAGCCGAAATTCTGCCTGCAATGGTACCTTCCTCCAAGAGACAACCGATGGGGAAAAATTGCCAGCGACAGCGGCAATGGGATGTTGTAATGGCGTCGTCTAGCTGAGCTCGGGTGAAGAGAGTCGGCGAATGGGAATAGGGAATCTGAGGATTTGGCAGAGGAATCGACAGTAGAGAAATCGGGAGCGGAGGAATCACCATCGGGGAGGAGAAGAAGAAAGGGGAGCGGCGACGGCGAGTGGGAAGGTTGTGCGATCGGGAGAGGGAAGGAGAGGAATCGACCTAATCGAGGAAATAGGAACATATTTAATTAAGACCTATGTTTTTCCTATTTATAGTTTAGGTTAATTAAATTCATTAACTCCTCACATGATAATCCAAGCAGGCTTTATCAAAGCCTATTAAATCCTTCCCCATAAAATATCATAAAAACTCTATTTAATTCCAGAAAATTTCTAATAATCCTGAAAAATTCCATAGGATAATTTCTTAATTAACAAGGGGGGTTTTCTCTCAATATCTTACATATGTGATGTTGGTTATGAAGTGAAATTTTTATCGAATGAATGTTTGATTAACAATATTGAAAACCCAAAAATATTACTTAAGGGAGTTAGGAATAAAAATATATATTCAATAAATTTAAAAAATCCTCAATTAAGTATCATATGACACAACAAGGGGAAAGTTGGTTGTGGCATAGGTGACTTGCTCACACCAACTTTAGGAATATGATGAAGTTAAGTGAAACTAACCTAATTAGAGGGTTGCCCAAACTTAAAAATTTTGAAAACAAAGTTTGTAATGCTTTCCAACAATGAAAACAAACTAAGTCTCGACATAAATCAACTAATCAAGGTCGAACAAGTTCAATATTTGAGTTAATTCACTTAGACTTGTTCGATTCACATGAGATAAAATAACTAAGTGGAAATTTATACTGTTTAGTGATAATTGACGATTACTCTAGATTTACATAGGTAAAATTCATAAAACAAAAAAAATGAAACATTTGAAGTATTTAAAAACTTTAGTAAATAAATAGAAAATGAAAAAAATAAAAATAAAAAGAATACGAAGTGATAATGGAGGTGGAGTTAGAAAATTTTAAATTTTTTATAAAAAAATTTGGAATTTTAAAAATATGTTATTATTCAGGGGGAGTTAGAAAATTTTGAATTTTTTTTAAAAATTTTGGAATTTTAAAAATATGTTATTATTCAGGGGGAATTAGAAAATTTTGAAAATATGTTATTATTCAGGGGGAATTAGAAAATTTTGAAAAATTTTGAAAATATGTTATTATTCAGGGGAAATTAGAAAATTTTGAATTTTTTTTTAAAATTTTGGAATTTTGAAAATATGTTATTATTCACGAGGAGTTAGAAAATTTTGAAAATTTTTGAAAATTTTTGAAATTTCGAAAATATGTTATTATTCAGGGGGAGTTAGAAAATTTTGAAAATTTTTAAAAAATCTTAAAAGTTTTGAAAATATTTTATTTTTCAGGGGGAGTTAGAAAATTTTAAAAATTATTAAAAAATCTTACAATTTTTGAAAATATGTTATTATTCAAGGAGAGTTAAAACATTTTAAAAATTTTTGAATTTAAAAATATGTTGGAATTTATAAATATGTTTAGGGATTGTTAAAATTTTGACAATTGAAATTTTGAAAATTCTTTATCTTTTGAAAATTTTTATAAAGGAAGAAATACTATTTCTAAATAAAGACAACCCTATAGAGGAGGATTGATTTCAAAATTTAAGCATTTGTAAGCTTAAAATTTGAAATTGTGGCATTTTTGAGCTTTAGAGTTGTGGCATTTTAAACTTAATTTTGATTTTGATGTATGCCAAAGGGGGAGAGAAGAGATATAAAGTTAGAGAGAAGAGACTTATTGAAAGGGCGATGTAAAAATTTATATATGTATCTCATAAATGTTTAACTTAATGCATTTCTTATATATGTCAAAATTTGAATATTGTTGTCTTATTCTCCTAACTTTAACTGATGGGTTGTCATACATCAAAAAGGGAGAGATTGTTGATGCAGTGAGCATCACTCTTTGGTTTTGAGGAATAAGTCGTAGTTAGGAATTACTTGTGTTATAATATTAGTGTTAAGTGTGCAGACTTAACAGGAAGTCCTAGTGGGTCGTGTTGACCGGATACTAGATAGTTGACTTGATAGATTAGGAGGATCGGACACCAGACATGAAGTCCAGATGGGTCACGTGGACTAGACATTTGGCATGAAGGCCGGTTGGGTCAGGAGATCGGACAATCGATAAAAAGTCCAGCTGGGTCAGGTAAACTGGACAACTGGTGGAAGCCCTAGTGGGTTAGATTGGATGTCAAGAATAGTAAGTCCTGCAAGCAGCCGACAGGTAAGCCTTGAGTGAAGAGGTGAGGTCGAGTCTTTTGTAGGGGGACAAAGCTAGGCATCGATCCGACGGAAAGTCCGCATGGGACTTGATAGTCGAGATCGAACAGTATTACTACTGCTATCATATTTGATTTTACCTATTTGTGCAAATCTCATTTTGTAGGAATCAGTCTACTGAATATACTCCAATCGACTGAATTTCAGTCGACTCTGTTTGGGTTAGTTGACTGGATACACACTTGGCAGGATTAGTTGGTGATCGATGAAGATCTGGCACCATAGTTGAAAAGTGTTTCAGTCGACTAAGGGGTTTCAGTCGACTGAAGTGGAAAACTTCCCGTTGCGGAGTTAGGTGACCTGGAGTCGACTGGAAAGGATTCAGTCGACTGGAAGACCAGAAGTTCCATATCGACGGGCTGATGTGGAATCGACTGGAAGGCATTTCAGTCGACTTGAAAAGGTTTATAAAATAAGTACTATACCAGATCCGAGTAGAACACTACTACTATGCCGAAGTGTTGTCAAAATTCACTCTCATTCACAAGAGCTCTACTTCCTCACGAAGGCGAATTTTTGACACTCTGTGCCTTCTTCAAACTCCACAAAAGTGTCAGTATAATTTAGCTTGTATTCTTTCTATTTATAATCACTTGTTGTACTTAATTTCAAGAGAAGGTAGAGTGTTACCTTTCTCTCATTTTTGTAAAAAAAAAAAAGAACCCCTGTGAAGTCGAGAGTTCTTGAATCGGAGGGTACTATAGTGATTGCCCATCGAGGTAGCTCTAGGAAGAGCTACGGGCCTTGGAGTAGCAACCCAGTTAGGGTTGTGAACCAAGTAAACTGATTGTGTTTAAATTGCATTTAATTTTCGCTGTGTACTCATATTTGAAAATATAAAATAAGTTTTAAAATTAAAGAAAATCATAAACTCCGAGATTCACCCCCTCTCTCGGATTATTATGATCGTACAATTGGTATCAGAGCAATGAATGAAAATGAAAATACTAGTCAACTTCATACGAGAATAAAAGACATTTTAAATGGATTACATTTATTAAAACATCAAATAGAAAATAGGGACTTAATTAGGTATGCACTTAAGGCATTCCTGAGAAATGCCTTATGGATATCGATTGTCGATGCCTATAAGGTTTCTAGGGATCTTTCCACAATTAGACTAGATGAATTATTTTGCGAACTTGAACTACACGAACAAGCTAACTCGGGTCAAACCGAGAATGATATTGCTTTAATGGCAGGTTTGACGAAAAAGGAAAGAAAAGCAAAAAGTGAATCCAACCATCAGCAATAAGAAAACAATATTCAAATTTTGACATATATAAGAAATGCATTAAGTTAAACATATATGAGATGCATATATAAATTTTTACATCTCCCTTTCAATAAGTCTCTTCTCTCTAACTTTATATCTCTTCTCCCCCCCTTTGGCATACATCAAAATCTAAATTAAGTTTAAAATGCCACAACTCTAAAGCTAAAAAATGCCACAATTTCAAATTTTAAGCTTAAAAATGCTTAAGTTTTGTAATCAATCCTCCTCTATAGGGTTATCTTTATTTAGAAATAGGATTTCTCCCTTTATAAAAATTTTCAAAAGATAAAGAATTTTCAAAATTTCATTTGTCAAAATTTTAACAACCCCTAAACATATTTCTAAATTCCAACATATTTTTAAATTCTAATAATTTTCAAAAAATTTCAAAATTTTCAAACTCCCCTTGAATAATAACATATTTTCGAATTTTTTAAGATTTTTAAAAAAAATAAAAATTTTCTAACTCCCCTGAATAATAACATATTTTCAAAATTCCAAAATTTTTAAAAAAATTTCAAAATTTTCTAACTCCCCCTAAATAATAACATATTTTCAAAATTCTAAAATTTTTAAAAAATTTACAAAATTTTCTAACTCCCCCTGAATAATAACATATTTTCAAAATTCCAAAATTTTTCAAAATTTTCTAACTCCCCCTATATAATAACATATTTTCAAAATTCCAATTTTTTTTTTAAAATATCAAAATTTTCTAACTCCACTTGAATAATAACATATTTTCAAAATTCCAAAATTTTTCAAAAATTTTCAAAATTTTCTACCTCCCCCTAAATAATAACATAGTTTCAAAAAATTTTAAGATGATGCAAATATGATAGAAAATATGTCCAAGCATGACTTTCCAGATATTATTTAATATTTAAAAATACACATCTAAAAATCATCATTAAAGCAAATGTCCAATTTTTTACTAGCTCAAATGATATTGAATTAATCATCAAACTTTGAATTAGAGTTAGTCACCGAAGTGATTGAGTTGCCCTTGTAAACCCCATGTTGGTTCATGTCGATGCACTGGATCTACATTTGGAACTTGGGGTGCAGTCCTAACATCTCACGCCCATCTTCATTGCTCAATACACAAACAGGTAATCTTAGGTGTTTGTGAGATGCGGAGGCTTACTTAAATCTATAGGATCATGAAATCTAAATTGTCCTAGATTGATTTTTAACTTTTCTTTAAAAATAATATAATATTACTTTTCAAAATAAAATATGAGTAATGAGTATGAAAACATCCTAGTCTACCAAGCATAAAATAATTCACATACAAGATTTAAAAATAGTTAAATTTATTAAGTTCAAATAGTAACAAGTGACATAACTAAAACACTCCTAATCAGAAGATGGAGGAGGTGGAGGGGGTGGATGACCCATGCCCCAAGACCTAAGAAGCTCCATCATCTCTCGATGATCCTCTCTCTGCGCCTGCAACATCTGCATCATCTCAAGATGTTGTTGCTCCTGGTGCTGCATCGCATCCTCTAATCTGGATAATCTCTCTGCTACGGTAGGAGGTGCTGAAAGGCCAAGAAAAGGTGATAGACTATTGAATCCTGGGGCTTTCTGATGCTCTGACTCTGAGTGGTGCTCAGGGTCAATCTCAGGCTCAGACTCCTACTCCGGCTCAGGCTGGGGTTGGGGCTGAGGATCATCTCTCTTCCATGCAAGGATATTATTTTCATCTAGACCTATTTTTGCTAAACCAAACTGCCTAGAACCTATCATGTCGTACTCAGTAAGTTGTTTGATGTTACCTATGGTAACATCAAACCCTAATGTAGCTAAGAGGGATGTGATAACATGGCAGTAAGGCAAATGTGCCTTCTGCTAGTAACTGACCTAGAATGATGAATGATGGAATGGAACATTTGTAAACTAATGTCTAAATCTAATATATGACTAAGTGCATAAAGTAAAAATGAATGATAGGGTCACATCATAGTCATGTCCCTAGTGGTGAGTGGTAGAATGTAGTTCACTATGACTCGGTACAGGGCATAGTCCTGTACTCTAAGTCTAGTGGAACTAAAGATACTCACAGACGAAGTTCTCTTTTCACCAAATAGATACATATGTATCCTATCTAATGTAATGTGCGAGTAGGGGTCACCGTACGGTAACTCTGTGGATGGGAAGCATGCAACCGGACATGATGAATGCATGAGTCCTAGATGCTCTCTCAACATAGAGGGAATAAAAATAAAATCCTTACCCTGTACTCTAGTCGAATATGTAAGATTATCAATTTTACTAAAGTTATTGAAAAACTCTGCACATATATTTGTGTTAATAGAGTTTTTACAATACAGTAATTTTTTTAACCTATAATGCGTTATGATCTCCATACTAAGCATGCATGAATTACAAAAAATGATTTACTAATGTATCTAGTAGGCATAGGAGTATAAAGTGTGTTTTCAAACCTAATCTTATGCCCTTAGTAGGGAACCTAATATCCAAGCATTAAGTAGATGACTCAATCTCAACAACTCTTCTTTTACCCCTAATTGAATTACAATTATTCAATATTTATTAAAAGTAATTGAAACTAAAGTTTTAAACTTATTACCTCGGCATTATGGATGATTTTAAAGAGATATGATGACCAAGACGCTTCGGAAGTCTGAAAATAGTGTTTTTGCGATGGATTGTGGTGGGTAAGTCTTTTTGGCACTGGCTCGCCGCTGTTCTTATAGACGATATCTAGTCGACTGGAAATAGTCCAGTCGACTGAATTAGAGTCAACTAAACCTGTTTCAGTCGACTGTAATTAATTTTACCATTTACTTCACCGCCTAAACTTTATCTACCATTTTATTTCAGTCGACTGAATCAATTTTAGTCGACTGAAGTCACATTTTACCTTTTCGAGGCTCGGAGACAACTGAAGCTGATTCAGTTGACTCTTTTCGAGTCGACTGGAAATACTCCAGTTGACTGAATTCGGGTATTTTTAATTTTGGTTAAATTTTATGTTTAATTCGATTTAATTGATTTTATTAGGTTAATTTCGTTGATTTACTTAATTGATTTGAGTTGATTAAATTGGTTGGATTGAATTGATTAGATGATTAAGTGTAATTTAGTAGGTTAATTAAGTTTAGTGTATTGGGTCAATTAAGTTAATTTATTGAGTTTGAGTTGAGTATATTAGTTTAAGTAAATTTATTAAGTAAATTGTTAAGTTAGGTGAATTGTATTAAACTAATTAAGCTTGATTAAATTCTAAATCATCTCACCCAAGCTAGGTTTTCAATACACGTTTATCCTATCGGTTTTGTGAGATGAGGATTTCTTTTTATCTTAATTAAGTTTAATGAACAATTTTAAAGTTTTTAAACTTGTGTTAGATTCAAGCTTAGTTTAAGCTAGTCAAGTAGGTTTTTCCAACATTGACTTCTAGGTCGTGACGAGACACATGACCTTCTTGTATATCAGAGCAACGACCACTTCCTAGACAAAGTCAATGAAGGAATCAAGTACTTGATTCACTTTGGACTAAGCCTTGGTCTAACAAGTCAAAGACTTAGTGAGTTAGCTTCAGTCACTTCCACTCAACTTAGTGCACCAGGTCATGATGAGGCACATGTCCTTCTTAGATATCGGAGCAACGACCACTTCCTAGACATGCACTTTGAAGAGTTTCCCTAACTTACTATCAGTTCACTTCATCTTAGTACTAGGTTGTTTAAGTTTAAACTACTTTGTTTCCTATCTAGTTAGTTCTAAATTAAGCAAGTAAAGTAAACAAAAGCATGCAAGAGTTTAACTAAACAATGAAATAAGGAAGGTTTTAGTTCCCCCTAAGTGGTAGCTAGTTTGAGTTTTGTTCACTAAGTGAACTTGACTTTTGGGAACCCAAAATTGATTTGGTCCAACTTGGTTGACTAAGCTAGACTTAGGAACTCATGCTTGGACTCGATTCTTAGCATTTCGGCTAAGTAATGACATGTATGATTTATAGGAGGATTTAGCTTTATATCCGAGTCTGGACTTGTTGTACACGGTTCGCTGAGATCCAAGCATCATGCTGAGATACTTGGAGCCTGAAGTGAACCTTTCCAATGATTCGGTTAGATCTTCTACTTGCCTTTTCAGGACTGAGTTCTCTTCCTCAACCTTTGCAACTTGAGTTGAGTCTCTATCCTTAATTTGGCAAGTCGAAGCCTTCGAGTTGACTTGCTCCATAAGTACTTGAACTTCCTTAAGTAGTGAGTCGACTCAATTCTTGGACTTAGCTAACTTCCTACCTAGGTATGCAATTATATTGTACAACTTATCTTCTAAGGGAGAAGATACCTCATCTTGTCCTTTGAAAATGGATGCGGATTCGTGGCTTCTCTCAGACTCGGAATTAGACTCGTACTCGGAGCTTGACTCGGCTCTGGAGCTCGATTCGGCCATGAACGCCACGAAACTTCTCTTCATTTCTTCTGCGTCCGACTCTTCTGATGATGACTCATTCCAAGTTGCCTTAAGTGCTTTCTTCTTATTTTTCTTTTTTTGTTTTTCTTCCTTTTTTAGGTTTGCGCACTCCGACTTGTAGTGTTCATTTTCGTTACACTCGTAGCATGTCACCTCCGATCGGGGTCTCGACTTGTTATCAACAACTTTCTTAGCATCCTTCTTCGTAAACCTCCTTCTCTGGTTGAACATCTTCTGAACCATGTTTACTATTTCCTCTTCTCCGTTTGACTCTGACTCTGACTCGTCTTCAGATTCACTTTTTGCTTTTCTTTCCTTTTTCGTTGAACCTGTCACTAAAACAATACCATTCTCGGTTTGACCCGAATTAGCTTGTTTGTGTAGTTCAAGTTCGCAAAATAATTCGTCTAGTCTAATTGTGGAAAGATCCCTAGAAACCTCATAGGCATCGACAATCGATGTCCATAAGACATTTCTCGGGAATGCCTTAAGTGTATACCTAATTAAGTCCGTATTTTCTATTTGGTGTCCTAATAAATGTAATCCATTTAAAATGTCTTTTGTTCTCGAATGAAGTTGACTAGCATTTTCATTTTCATTCATTTTATAATTAAATAATTTATTTAGTAACATGTCCCGTTTAGCTATCATAGTGTCATTTGTACCTTCATGCAATTCAATTAATTTATCCCATAATTCCTTAGAGTTTTCGAATAGACCCACCCTATTGAGCTCTTCTTTGGTAAGTCTACATTACAAGGTGTGAAGCGCCTTGTAATTGACTTGAGCTCGTTTTCTAATTGACTTGGCTGGGACGAAGGCATGATCATATCCGTATAAATAATAGAATTTACGCAAAGAATAAGATTTACAATACAATGTAGGTCTTCTCCTCGGCGTTGAAGTGCAGAATCTTGACCTCCGGCAGTGTTCTTCCTCTCCGTTGCGAGTTCCCGAAGCTTTTCAGGGCTTCGGAGTGTCTTCCCAGCCATCGTGCCTCTCCCCTAGGGTTTGGGCGGAGCTTTTCTTATATATACATCACGCAGGATCACTGGGAAATCTGAAAAAAACCCTAGTCGCGTCAATTTGCTGGGCCGCCACACGGCCGTGTGAAAACACACGACTTAGCCGTGTGTCAGGCTGTGGTGGTCATTTTTTCCCTCTGAACATGACTGTGTGTGGGCACATACCCTGGTCGTGTTCCCTTCTGTGTCCAACTGCCAAATGTCTTCTTTTGCTCCGAAATTGCACCGTTTTCCCTATAAAACGCTATCCTGCACACAAAAGTAAATAGAGTAGATCTCCGAACCAGAAAATAGAAAATGCATGCAACATAATGTAAAATATGCATGAAACAAACATAAAATGCTATTTGATGTGAGCGAAAACTACTCCTAAAACCCTATATGTTTTGCTCACATCAATTCCCCCAGACTTAAATCTTTGCTTGTCCTTAAGCAAACCTCAGTGCCATGAAATTTTAAAAGGTATTGTTCCATGCTTAGCATGTTAACTAGATTTATCAAGTGGTATTTGCAATCAAAGAAAAATAGATATGTTCTAGAAATTCACTAAGTTAGCTCCTCATGCTCGTGCTAAGCGAATCTTCTTAGGGGATACTTGTTCCATGGTGAGTTAAGTCGTCATCCTATAGCTTTCCTAAGGTCTCCGGCTCTTAGGCACTTACCTGTCCAAAGCGGGTCGTTCCCTAGATCTAGCACAAAGTCTCAAAGGCATGCTCGGTATTAAGAGAAATTGGTAGATATTTCCCCAGTAACCTAACTCGGTCTCAAAGGGGCACCTAACCATTTCCACCCACGACAACTGTTTTTTATCCCTCATAATTTTTTTTCTTTTCTTTTTCATTTCTTTTTCTCTCTCTCTCTTTTTTTCTTTTATTTTTCGGCTCACTGGGATTTTGATTTTTCTGAATGGGCTTACACAATCCGAGCATCTCCAGTAACTAAAATGCTAAACTTAGGGTCACCTATGGATTCCAAAGTACTAGACTACAGAGATGAATCATTACAAGGTATGTACTAGACTCTCCCTTTCAGAAAGTTCATCATGTGTATGTGTAAAATAAAAGCTAACCAGTGTAAGTCTAGAATATTCATTCAAAGCCAATAAAATAAAATACCACTAAATAAATGAAGTTACACTACTCATGGAAACAACTCATGAAGAAGACTTTTAAAAATACTACTGAGGCGCTTATAGGTAGAAAAAACTAAGTGCTGAAAGAAACTAAACAACTAATGCATGAATAAATGAATGCTAACCAAAATGCAAACATTAGGAAAGAAACTACTCCTAGAAACAAAACAAAACTTGGGGTCCCCTCCCCCTAGACTTAAGTGAAGCATACCTCTAGTATGGTGAATGAGGTGGAAAGTTTGGTAACCTCGACATCTCGGGGTCCTAGGAGAACCTGCTGCTGAGCCGCTGATGCCACATGTACATTTGGTCGATCTGAGAGATGGTGGATGCAGCTGCTGCCCGGTGCTCCTCCTCCCTAGCCCATTGTGCCTGTTGGGCTCGCATATGCTTCCGCATCTCCTGGTGGTAGGCGGTCTTCGCCTGACAACGGGTAGCCTCCTCCTGGAAGTAGATGTGTGTCACGTCCCGGGGGCATATTCGTCATTCAAATGACGGAGGAGCCTCTTAGTGATAATATTCAGACATACAATGCTTGAACCAGATCTAGTAAAAATCCCGAAATAATGATAGAAATATAAGTATTTTATTAACCGCATGCATGCACGACTAAAATATAAATCAATTAAAAGTAAATTAGTTTTATGACACCAAATCAAACTGCGACCAAAATCTAAAGTGCATAAACAAAATGCAATAACAAAAAGTAAATAAAACGACATCTCGACGATGCAATGGGACCAACATGGCAAGGGACTCTCTGAGCGACGCGAAGGTAAGCTAACTGGGCACACCCTCTATTAGCTAACCTGGAGGATAAAAGAAGAGGGGGTGAGTACAACCACTCAGTGGGTGGATAGAAAATAGTGCATAATCATAATGGATATAATGGACATAATGGAAGTCAAAGGAAACAAACTAGAGTAATCCAAACCTCAGAGTACTAATATCAGTCTGCAACTAACCTGATCAATAGTATAACAAATACACCTGTAACATATACAACCAACTGCAATCTACAAGCAATACATATCAAGATACCGTGACAAAGCCTCGTGGCTCTTGAGATAATACAAGACACTATTTGCGTGCAACCACATGCTGCCATGAATGGGACTCGTGGGCAGATAGGCAATAAAAGACTTCATGTTTGCGGGCAACGACATGCTACCACGACCTGGTCTCGTGGGCAGACAGAGTATATAGCTATCTAGCTATGGACTGCACGCAACAATATGCTACCAGGCAGTCAAGATGTAAGGTAGCTATCTAGCTACAGACAATACACGAATCCAACTATCACTAACTCCGAACGAGTAGTCCAAGAGCATAACTCCGCGGTAGAACCTCTCAACCACGAATGGGAGACATAATCGACTACAGGTATACAAAGCAATCATAGTTCAAAAGTAGAGAACCTCTACTGCAGACCCTCTCAACCACGAATGGGAGACATAGCTAGCAACTGAGATAGAAAAAAAGTTATAAATCCTCTACTGCAAACCCTCTCAACCACAAATGGGAGACATAGCAAGAAGTCGAGATAGGAGAAAAGTTATATATCCTCTACTGTAGACCCTCTTAACCACAAATGGGAGACATAGTTGGCAGCCGAGATAGAAGAAAAGTTATATATTCTCTAACAATTAATCTTATCTTAATTATACTATTTCACTAGTCCAATCATAATACCAATCCAACAAATAATAGGTGAGCATCTACCAGCACTATCTACCTATTTATATCTCAACACTAAATAGACACTTATAACAGTAATATCAATCAATAATTACATGTTAATGGTGCACAAGCAACCTAGAATCCAAGGGTTCAATGAATATAGTATTAAAGCAACTCTAGCAATAACACCACATAACCAATAAAACCATGCACTAAATTCTAAAGATGTTAAAGATCCACCCACCTTTGATGGCAGAGCGTCTTAATTATCTCTAAATTCGAGAATGTGTTTCCGCTTCCGACTCTATTATAAATAATCCATTATTAATTCAACGATCAGTAATTTTCTAAATCTATTAGCTAATCGATTATGAATCTTTCCATTACTTTTTTTTAACCCTTAATCAAATTTTTTTAATGGATCATCTAATTTAATTAGCTCCTAACCTAATTACTTAACTTAATTATTGGTTAAGCCAATGACATAATTATGTTAACCTAATCAATTTACCGTTTAATCAAATCAAACACAATTAACTTATTCAAATCAAATGATCCTAGTATTGGATTTATCACAACCTAATTAATCTGGATTAATTAAACAATGAATAACATAGCAATTCAATTATAATCAAGATCAACCCGGTAAAAATACAAATCCATTAATCGTTAATTATCCTAGAGTTAATTAATTAACCTAAATAAGTCAATTAAACCGTTTAATTAATCGAAATTAATTATAAACTAAACCTGAATTAATTGATTAAATCAACTCTTAATTATTCCTAATTGCAGATTAATCGTTTCTCACCGACGCGACCGCGAACAGGGGACAACTGTTGGTCGATTTTTCGTCGGTGGCGAGGATGGAGCTTGGGCGCGGTCGATCGATCTTTGGCGGCGACAGCCGTCGTCGCGCTGTCGTGTCGCGCAATGGGTCCGTGGTGGTCGGAGAAGAGGCCGACAACGTAGTCGGGCCAGGGCGAGACGACGCACGGTGGACGCGCGACGACACCATTGGGCTAGATCGCGCGGTGGCATGGCGCGCCAGAAGGCGGAATGGCAGTGAAGAAGGTTAATGAAAATGATTAATGCCCTAAATCCCTAGATTTATTTATAACCTAGGTTTTATTGAATTAATCAGCTGGATTAATTCTTTTAATTCAAGTCCTAGAAATTTTGATGTAGCTAATAACTAAGCTTTGAATTAATCCACTTGATTAATTCTTTTTAACCGAGTCCTAACAATTTTATCCAAAAAAATTTTCATATCTTTCGGATAAGATAAATAGATTATTTTAAAGTCTAATAAAATTATTTGGAATTTTTTTTAATTAAATATTAATAATTAAATCTCTTTTTTTCAAACAATCAATTTTATTATTGGATAAAGCCAATTAGACTTAGTTCAATTTGATAAAAGCTTATTTCGAAATTATCAACAAAAATATAAATAATTAATTAATTTCAATTTAATAAAATAGATAAATAAATTTACTTTATTTATCTCGTAATTAAATTATATTATTATTATATTATATTATTTTAATTTTTATTTAATTTGTTATATATATTACATTCTCCCCTACTAATAAAAATTCGGTCCCTAAATTTTCTACTCGATATACCTTAATGAAGATATCATATCTATATATCGTTCTTTTTACTCTAAACAATTGTTTCATCATAATCTCGTTATCATCCAACTTCAATCCAATAGATGACCTTGCTTCATTCTTCACGCTTGGAATATACTATGTAACTTCAACTATATCCTTCATATCATAAAACTTGGTGGGTGGTCTTGAGGAATTACTGGTGGCCCTGGCCAGTCCCCTTAAGACGCTGCAGCTGAGGTGGACCTCTAAGGAGGTGGGTGCCTCGCCGGAGGTTCATCTTGGTGGTGCGGGGACATCTTGGTGAGGAGCCATTCCCGTGTGGCGAGGAGGCGTGGAGGAGTGCTAGGAGAGGGTGGAGGTCTTCTGCCATGAGACGGGTTGGAGGGCGGCTCCGATGGATTTCCGGTGCCCGGCAGCTGCTGTCCATGGCATCTGAAGCTTCCAACCGGCGTACTAGGCTCCCCCCCTCCACCACTATGGTTCTGCATGATAGAAGGCTCCTTGTGGCTGCTGGCGCTTCTCCGGTGAAAGCTCGGGGAGGACGAAGGCAATGCGCAGGGGACTGGAAGCGAGATTCGAGCCGGAGATTTCCTGCCGTGAGACGGGCTGGAGGCGGATCCGATGTTTTTCGGCGCCTCACAGCTGCTGTCCATGGCATCTGAAGCTTCCAGCGGGCTCTTGTGGCTGCCGATGTGTTCTCCGGCGAAATCTGGGGGAGGACGAAGCCAATGAGCGGGAGATCGAAACAAGACCCGAGGTATGCTTCTGCTGCAGGCTTGACGTGCGCCAGCATCACGTCCTCTCGGGCAGAAAGCGCTGCCGTTGCTCGAGCGGGAAGCAACAAGCAACGGCAGCCTCGAACCGTGAGCCAAGACATCGTGGGCTGTGCTGTTGCCTATCCCAGCTGATGAGCTGGCTCCCACTTGGACTAGCTAACTGAGGTGGTGCCAGGCTAGGTGGAGGTGGGTCCAGCATGTGTAGGAGGTAAAGACGATAACGCTGGAGGATCGTGATACCAGACGGACAGATGGACAAGGAAGGCAAGAAGACAAAAGGGATACACATGGAAAGAAACAAGGAAGGTGCAAAGGGCGAGACATGAAGATGAGGATGTATTGAGGGAGAGGGCTAGAGCCCAAGTGAGAGGTGGTACTCATGAGAGCATTTGTACCTATGAGAGGGCTAGAGCCCAAGTGAGAGGTGGTACCCATGAGAGTACATGTATACCCCTGGATGCATTTCAGATTTGACATATCGTCAGACATGACATGAGTATGCATTCCAGGATTTTGTAAGATTGTGCTTTTTTTGATGATATATATTTACTTTTTATCAAAAAAAACTATATCCTTCATAACATAAATAAATTGAGCATATACTCTAATATTAACAAAATATGGAAGTCATTATGTACTTCTATAGTTAGTTAACCCTAATTGTTACTGTCATGTCCCGAGATTATGCCGAGCCGAAAATCAAACGGACGACATCTCTCCTATACGTGGCAATATTTCGGGTTAATACAAGATCCGTAGGCTCACAATAACAACAACATAACATATAAAGTAAATACAACAACTACTCAAAGCACAGCGGAAACATAATACAACAAGCTACACACATGCATACCGGTATGACTAACACATCACAACAACACGAAACCTCAACAAAATCCGAATCTAAAACATAGTACATCAGGAAAACTCCAAATACATAACACCATGTATGGAAAGCCCAAAACAAACACGGGAGCCTCGGAGGTGAGATGAGATGTCAGCCAGAGGTGCTCCAAGCCGTCACGAAGTATTCTACCTGTTACTTGGGCGACAGAAAAACCCAGGGTCCGTGGTGGTGGTGAGTAAAACTCAGCAGGTAATAGAAAAACATGTATATATGTAATATCACATGTATTTCAACAACATAATCTAGAGGTACAACAGGTATATCAGCATAGTATATAAATACAAGCATATACCGTCTAACCAAATGAACAACGTAAAATGCAGACATACCTGAAGTCTGCTACGCTACTCTGATTCAACCTGAACATATATCCAACATGTATATAACAGGAAGAGTAAGATAAACTCATAATATACTCAAGCTATAGGTCAAGATATCTAATAGTTTGTCCAACACATACCAGTATCCGACACAACCGTATAACATATGCAAGAAGCATGCATGAATATGATGTACAATCAAATGCAGTAAGCATAATACAATCAAATGCAATATCACAATAAGCATACATATATAGACTGCATCTGTCACGCCCGCCTTTTTTGGACCAGAAGTCCGGAGGGGCGGCGCGTGACGCGACCGTACATACATACACTTCTTACTACTTACAGCGGAAGACTTTAGACTTATTTTTTTTTTCTTCTTTTAAAACATAAACAAGCATTGACATATATAGATACTTCTTCTTCTTAACATAGAGCATGCATCATAATATATATATATACTTCTTCTTACTTCTTCCTTACTTCTTCTTATTAACATAGAGCATGCATCATAACATATATAGATACTTAGTGCTTAGTTCAAGTTCATAAACATCATCATCATAAGGAGACATAAATAAGGACATCCATAAACGTCATCATCATGGGGAAACATATATATAAGGACATAACGGATCTTCTCCACCATGCCACTACCACACACATTTGGCCCATCCTGCTGCTCCCTTTAGTTTATCCATCCCTTACCCTTATCTGCAGTACGAGGGAAAGATAAACTATAAGCACATAGGCTTAGTAAGATCCTGTCCTACTCACAAAAACCATACATCAACATTAAACATGACATGTAACATTCATAACATATAAGCAACATAACATGTAATATACATGACGTAAGCAACTTAACATGTAGCATAAGTAAACATAACATACATCATATGTAACATAGAAGCATAAACATGACATTTCAAACATAACATGCAACATATATATAACATATCAAACATAACATACATCATATGTAACATAGAGGCATAAACATGACATATCAAACATAACATGAAACATATATATGACATATCACATAGCATGTGAACATAGCAATCAAATCATGAAAACCTATGCAGGATGCTTTTGAAAATATATATTATAAGTACATAAACATAATCTCAACATATTTGGGCCTGACATTGTACCACTTCTTCATTATCATAGCGCGCATCCCTAAATAGACCCGAGGTAGCAAGTCTCGAACCTACTAGGTTACTAGGCCCGATCTTAGTCCGTCGACCTAGGGCAATCGTCATAGCGTAGAAGCCCATCCTAGGCCCGAGTCTTACTCCATCGACCTAGGGCATCTTGGAGCTCATCCCGTACTAAGCCCGATCTTAGTCCGTCGACCTAGGGGCAATCATACATAGAGGACCATCCTAGGCCCGAGTCTTACTCCATCGACCTAGGGCATCTTAGGAGCCCATCCCTTTGGACCTTGTTAAGGTCTTGGTACAAGCCATGCATAAGGTAAAGTACTTATATGCCTTTATTATAACATAGCTTATTTCATTTTGCAAACATAGCATACTTCATTTCATAACATATCATATTTCACTTCATGAACATATCATCTTTCATTTCATAACATGTCATATTTCATTTCATAAACACATCATACTTCATTTCATAACACGTCATGTTTCACTTCATGAACATATCATATTTCATTTCATAAACACATCATACTTTATTTCATAACATTTCATATTCATTTCATGAACATATCGTTTTTCATTTTATAATCATATCGTATTTCATTTCATAGCATATCTTAAATATCACATACACATAGGGCATGACATAAGGCATAAACATCAAGAGTAAGTAAACACTAACCTAAAGCATGTTATCTTCATCTAGCATCATTTAATATCACAAGTCAACATGAATTCACCCAACATAAAACACATGTTAACCTAACCTAGAGCATGTTAAAGGACAATGGTTGGCCGAATGGTCCATGTAGGTTTTTAGGGCTAGTCTTTTAACCTAATTCAATTAACATACTAACAACATCATATCCATACAAACATGGAATAAAACTTCATTGGAGCATCCATACAAGAGGGGTGGCCGAATAGTCCTTGTAGGTGTTTAGGGCTAGTCTTTTAACCTAATCCAATTAATACACTAACAACATCATATGCATATAAAACATGGATTAAAGCTTCATGGAGTCATCAAAATAGAGGGGTGGCCGAATGGTTCAAGGGCTTTTAGGGTTAAACCTTTAACTTAATCCATCTAACATACTAACATCATCATATGCATAAAAATCATTGTAGGGTTAGACTTTTAAACTAATCCCTCTAACATACTAACATCACCATATGCATACCATACATAGTATAGAACTTCAATTAATCACCAAAAATACATGATGGCCGAATGGTTCATAGAGGTGTTTAGGGTTAACTTTTAACCTAATTCATTCTACATCATAACATCATCATTTGCATGTAAAACAAAATATAGAACTTCAATAAAACACTAAAAATCCATGTTGGCCGAATATATCATAGGGATTCCTAGGGTTAACTTTTAACCTAATTCATTCTACATCCTAACATCATCATTTACATGTAAAACAAGATATAGAACTTCAATAAAATACCAAAAATCCAAGTTGGCCGAATGGTTCATGGGGGTTCCTAGGGTTAACTTTTAACCTAATTCATTCTACTTCATAACATCATTATTTGCATGTAAAACAAGATAAAGAACTTCAACAAAACACTAAAACCCATGTTGGCCGAATATATCATATGGATTTCTTTTACAAAACATCAATCGAAGCTACTCGTATGCAGGTGAGGGATACTTACATCCTTCGCTTTGTTTTTAGTGGGAAGATGACCTAAGGAAAAACAAAACCTAGCCTTCTCCTTGCTTGGATGGGGTTCGGCCAAAGGGTGAAAGTGGAGAGGGAGAGGAATAGATTTCGGTGAGGAAGAAGAAGAGAAGAGGAGAAAATAAATTTTGTAACTCATGCCACCTCATTCCCCCTATTTATCCACTTGAAGAGTCCCTTGATCTCCCTTACACTTAACCATAATTTCCCCTATTCCTCTAATGATAAAATCTTATTGGGCTTCTGGTTAGTGGATGCATCTATAGGACTTGGCTATCTCTAGAGGTTTGGGGTTCAATTCCTAGGCCTTGCATCTCTTTTTGGCTTATTTTCTTTCATTTTTGAAAAGGCCCACATAAAGCCCATTATCGTCAAGGCAAAAATTCTTGTAAAATTACTAGAAATTTTATGGGCGTTACAACATCTATATATGTATACTAATCACAATCATCCATATATATATATATACATGCATATATGTATATATATGGCAATATGCAAAAATGTCATAAGTCGACAATGCAACATGCATGGTCATGTCGGCTCACCCTAAAGCTACCATGACCCCAGTGTGGCCTCGGTGGCTCGAGCATGACAACTGTCCCAACTCAACACCAACCACTACTCTCGAGTGGCCGAGTGAGCAGTATGATCGAGTAGCATATAAGCATAAAGAGCAAGCTACACGATGGGGGTCCCTGCAGTTGGCCACTCCGACAGTCACAACCCATGAGTGGTCGAGTGCCACACACGCAGAACTATGGCACGCAAATCCAACTATCATCGTCTATAGTGGTAGAGTGCGGCACCACAATGCTCTGTCGTCACACCGGTTACTCCTCCTATGAGTAACCGTGGAGGCAGGATGATTGGCGATACTCTCAACCACAAGGGAGACCTCGTCGCCAGCGTGCATGCAAATGTCATGAATGCAATGTCTCACATACAGACATCCATCATAAACTCTCTATTCTACAAAGAATCATACTAACCAGATCAACGCACTCTCTATCCTGTAGAGAGTCGTACTCAACTGATCATAATACTCTCTATCTTGTAGAGAGTCATACCAATCTAATCGACGCACTCTCTATCCTGTAGAGAGTTGTACTCAACTGATGGACGCACTCTCTATCCTGTAGAGAGTCATACTCATCTGATTATAACAAGCTAGGACCACCGGTCCGTAGCGACACACTAAGTATCATTCCCCTGACCATTTACACAATACATGGTCGGTGGTAACATGCAACCTAAGGGTAGTAGAACTAACCCTAGGTTCAAGACATTATCTACCTACGGATGACCTTTTTCCCCAATGTACAATCAGGTTGTCATCTGGACTTTACTATTTGCACTTAACTTAAACAAATTCTAAGTTACTTACATCACCTATATGTATAACTCCTAATCATGGTAAAATAAACATGATAGCAACAATGGAGTTAATAGCCAATGGTAAAGTATCAAGCATACGATAAATAAGAACGGAGTCAAGGTAACATGATCATATAAGATGATCATGCATCTAAATCTGTATGCATTACACTACCTGACCAGGGTAGGAATTACCCACCTGATATGTAACCCATGCTATCCATCTTTATGTCCATGTATCTATCACAATCAAGGTCCTGAAATCAACATCCTACAAACAAAACATATATGATTCAATCATATTACCAATTCTAATATTAGGATCAAATCCTAATTCTCCATCAACTTTATATCTCGATCAACTATCTGAACAACTCCCTTCATTGGCTCTTAATCAACAAACCAATAAGAGGCTAGCTATGGATGAAACCTAATTCATAACTAATAATCCTTAATCAGCTACAACATCAACTCCAAATATAGTAAGCATCCATATCACTTAGATCTATACTTACCTCAGGTTGCTTTAATCTCTCCCAGCTCCCTTGTTAAATTCTGATCCCCATGGCAATGTCAACAACCACCACCATCATCAATAAAAACAGATTAAACCATATCAGCTTAATATCTAACTGAACACATACCACCACCAACAAGATTACTCTAAGTCTAATTTCATATTCATAACATTCAAGCTAAAACTTACCTAGTTTATCTAGCCCAGTTCCTTGATCCCAACATAGACATTCACAGCTGGATCAATCAGATTAGTTCGGGTGAAGTCCCTACACAGATCCGAAACAAAGTCTTCAAAGCATCCCTTCGCAAAAATCCAAGTCAAAACTTACCTCTCACAGCCTACCTAAATATGGAAGATTCAATCCACTTTCTTACTCCTCAATCACTTGTAATCACAAAAGCCACAATTTTCTACTGATATACCATCTCAGAACTTTAATCAAAGGAAAACAGAACGAAACGAGATCATTACCAGAAATTGGATGTGCCGGCGACACTGGAGATAATCCACAGAATAGGTGGCAGTTGAGATCCATTCACGGCAAATGCAGTGATAGCAACTAGCCAAGCACCCTAAGACTGCAAAGAGAAAAGCAATAGTGTTGGGATCTCGATGTCGGCCAAGAGGGGGGAAAAACGACGATCGGAGGCAAGATGAGCTCACGACAGTAGATACCAGAAGAATAGGTTGCGAATATATGCAAGGGGAAATGCACTGCAGAGATCAAGAAGAAGTTGACAACAACATCTCTCATCCACGGCGATGCTGTACTGATCTGCTTGCACAAGGAGCCGACGAAGGCCAAGGATCCAAGAACGGGGAAGATCGACTAAGGAAGGGAGGAGACGGTGAACTGGCTCACGAACCAGAGATCAATGGTTGCGCATGATCAGGGAACACAACAAGAAGACACAGATCTTGCCAATCTGAGCTTGCTGCGGCTTGGATCGACGGAGGGTGGCACTGAGAGGGAATACATGGCGAAAGCGGCCGATGGAGCGATGACCGGCGGCGGTGGTGTCGGCGCGTGTGGCGGCGGCAGTGCCCGGTGCGGCTCGAGGCGGCCATGGGCACCGGCAACGAGCTCCTGGAGAATGCTCGATTGACGTCGATGGCAGTGGAAGGGAGACAGCGATCGAAGGAGAGATCGGTGCTGGAAATATGACAAGGGAGGAAGAGTCGCGGCGAGAAGATGAAGAGGAGGTGTCGCGAGTGGGATTAAATCGAAGGAGAAACCGCAGATAACGGACGAATAGAAGAGGAAACGGGTTTATGGATCGCGGATCGCGGATCAGGTTCGAGATTAACCCGACACCAATTAACCTATTAATCTTAGGGTTAGATTAATAAATCCAATTAACTCTTAGACTAGGATTTAAACTCATTTTAAATCCTCAAAAATTTCTAAAAACTCTTGAAAAATTCCACAAGCTAATTTCTTAATTAGCAAGATTTTTTTTTCGGTATCTTACATTCTCCCCCACTTAATAAAATTTGATCCCCAAATTTCGTACTAACATACGAGAACCAACTCACGAGATTTCTTGAACTACTACATGCCTCAAGTGAACAAATGAGGATTTCGAGCTCGGATAGTATCTTCCAGCTCTCATGTAGCTCCTTCATCAGTAGGATACTGTCATATGACCTTTATGAGTCAGATGGTCTTGTTCTGCTACTCTTGCTCCTTGCAACCTAAATCGTTTAACCCCTTTCGAAGGTGAAACACACAGAAATACCTATCCCCCAACTGAAAATTTCTAAAGGCATTCGCCTCCGGTCTGCATAACTCTTCTCTCGACCCTGTGTCTCTTATAACCATCATCCGATGACGCGCACCAACTCTGCATCATGTTGGATACTTTGTGGCCCCCAATAGCTGTCATTTCCCTGACTTCCTCCCACAACACGGGAGATTTTCAGCATCTAACGTATAGGGTCTCAGAAGGATTCATCTGAATGGAGGAGTGATAACTGTCCTCATAGTTAAATTCCACTAAAGGAAAGGTGATCCTCCCAACTACTCTCATAATTCATGACACAAGATCTTAATAGATCCTCCATCTTCTGAATGATATGATCATACTGTCCTTCCGTTCGCAAATGGAACACAGTACTGAATCGAAGCTCTACGCCCATGGTCTGATGCAGACTCTACCAAAATTGCGAGGTAAATCACGGGTCTCTATCAGATATAATTTCCTGGAGCAACCCAGTGGGTTTCTGATGTTTGGCCTTTACCCGTTGGCATACGGAACATCAAGCAACCAAGTCTGTACTATCTCTTTTATACCGTTCCACCAGTATAAACATCTCAAATCTCGGTACATCCGAGTACCACCAGGATGTATAGTAAATCTTTAATGATGTGCTTCCTGTAGCCACTCTTCCTTAAGTGGATGCGTGTCCAGAACATATATCCATATTGGAGACGGAAATTATCTTCTCACAAGAGATGTCCATCTACCGTCCTAAATCCACTCTACCATACACTCTGTAAGTGCATGGAAGATTATAGCGATCAATCTCACTTGTTGCAACCGTTCGCGTTCCAACAACTCTATAGTAGCTAACCGGTAGCTAGTCAAAATCCCATGAGCATTCCTGCTCCATACAATTACAAATCCAGTTAATAACTACTAAAGTCATGTCATGTATATGACAGACTATCTCGTAGTTTCTTAATTGACGTAGGCATAGGATATACCTTATTCAACTGCATCGGAATCGTTCTGATCCCTGAAATGACGCATCTGCGTACATCATCCTTTTATCCACTCCGGAAGGATTAACTAATACTCGTGTAAAAGTTAACCGCCGTCTAGGTCTTGTAACTGGTTTCACCAGCTTCCGACTAAATGATTTCCATCGTCACCTTTGTCAAACAAGTCCGTGGTATAGTAATGCCAAGCATTCTATCCACATCTACAGAATTAACCAAAACATATAAGGAAAACCACCATCTACGGTGGTTGAGTGCACAACTCCAACTACCACAATCAATAGTGGCCAGGTTACGCAACTCCAACAACCACAAACTGATCCAATCGTGTCCAGGATACACGATTCTCAAATTCATGGATGACTAAATTGTTAAATACGTCTAATATCATTAACAATAGCTCATAAATTCATACTAAGTATGAAATGTCGTCCTTCATACACCTGCATCCTATTTACTCTAAGCTGATGATATACCAATCATCACAACGACAATGATAATTGTATGACATCATGTCACTACGATATCAATACTCCAGTCCTAAACCAACCCTAGAGTATACACAGGTGTCCTTAGCTGATCTAAATAGATCATTTATCCACAACGAAGGATATTCATTTACAACAACTACTGTATTCATCATCGATAATCGATGTATAATCTCAAAGATTCATCTCTCCTTCAACAAAGAGTTCCAGATCTTCTCAAGGAGAAATACTGGGATAGATAAATATCCCTTCCAACATTTCCTATAATCGCAACTTACATTCTTCCAATCCCCTCATAGTATTTAGTAACACTTATACTAGTCAAATTATCACCCGGTATAGGATCTTCAATACTAGAACTATTTCCACAATCATTTCGATCGCTTACTCCACTTGCCTATGCAACGACAAGCCTTGGAGTTCATCCGAAACTACATCCGAATACTCTCAGATTATTTGCACATCTGAGAGACATATCGTACCATACCTCTAACAATTTGACCATCCGCAAGGATATGTCTACAGTAAAAGTATGTCTATCAAAGTCTAAAGGCCTCCCTTGACTTCTTAATTATTGGTCCATATCTCACCTGACGGTAGAGATACCACCGACCCACTAGTCGATGTATAGGAATCCTTCTAATCCACACTAGGAATGTTCTAGACAAAGATACCTGTAAACCACAAGTATCTCTCAATATATTAACTCAGAGGGTAAACTAGAGTAATACCTTGAACGATCAAATATCTATCGATCCGATCCAAAAGGCTCCCCGTAGGTCTCGGCCTTTCTCCGAAGAGAACAAGATCAGATCCAACAGTCCGCGACAAAGCGGTCGCATTTCTGTGATGAATGATCCGAGGATTTTTCCTAGATCATCCCATCCCATCACCTAACCCTACCAGCTGCAACTGTAAAATACCGAATAGATACGACCATCGTCGTATACTCTCTCCTCTGTACTAAGCAAATCCACATCTGAGGGTAACTGTTATTGTTGTCATCTGCATGAGTCTTCTATGATGTCTTCAGCCGATGCTGCTTCTGTGCTGATCTCTGCTGAAGGGGAGTATCAAGGAACTCCAACCACGCCTGAGGTAGTAGGTTTTGCTGATGAGATAACCCAATCTTCGGTGCTGATCTCTACTGTCGAGATGGTGCATCATCCTCCTGGAATACTATTGATAGTCTTCAACTGAGTCTTCAAAGTATAGCTCCTCAAATGTACTGGTTGCTTACAATACCCACAGATGAACTGATCCAACAGATAATCTGACTTTGCGTGTCTTCATGATCTGCACTGCACGCACACAATCCCTTCGAAGTCTTTGTTCTGATTTTGCTGATATCCACGAGAACATCCTGATGATCTACAGTTGGTCTTCTATAATCGAAAAATAGCTCAAAGCCTATGACTCCGATCTTGCTCCTTTTATCCAACAGTCGGAGACTTCTAACTCTATTAAGTTAACCTGCAATATTTGCTTATCGGTCTCCAACTCTTAAACCCTTGTACGGAGTCATTTCTAAACTCCTGACTCAATCCAACATCTTTCATCAGGATCTGGTAGAAGATCCCAACTCTGGGTGGCTTAAATCATCCATTCATCTTCTTGAGCTATTAGGTGGTCGTAACCTCTACAAGTCTCATGACTCTGCACAATACACTATTACTAACTGATCACCCTTTTTTGAAGCTCAAGAATTCCTTACAATGTGTCACTAAAAGTGACACGGGAAAATACTCTCTTTCAACATCACTAAACCATGATCAAGTGATATATTATTTCTCGAAGATTATTTTATGCATTTATCACCAAATACCGGCTTAATCCCGATAATGGTATGCCAACCACTCTTCTTTCTTGGTATAACATGAGTTAAGTACTCAAAAGTACTCTCAAAGTTATACAACTCAGTACGAACAACTCAGGGATAAAATCCCTATGAAACACCGTAACCTAGCCTTTCGCTATCTGCATCAACAATAGTCTACTTGTCTTGTCCATTACCAAACAGGTAATGATATGACTAGCATAATTAGTGAAAATCTCTAAGACTGTAGTCTCTAATTTCCACAGGAAATGTGACGACTTGACCCCTATTTTCCGACTCGATATCAATCGGCTCTCAAAGGTAAATCACCTTTTCGACACAGGTTCAAGACTCACAGACTTAACAGGTCATTCCCATGGTCAACTAATACCACGATTACGAATAATAACCAACACACTACAGGTTATTCCCTGTTATATACACTAAAAGCATAGCCAACAAAACCGGGAGTATAAACCCTATCGGCAACTCCGGTTAGTCGCCTCGGTGGACGACCTCTACTATAAGTCTACACAGGTGTCATAACTCTACTGTATACCCCTATTGATCAAGTTTAGATAAATATCTACTAAACCATAAGTTATCAGGAATTCTTACCTCGTGCTGCTTGGAGCTCAGGCCGCTGTCCATCTCATCTCAAAAAACTAAAACCGAAACAAATCGACTCCCGAGAATCCAAGACTCGACACAAAATAACATTATATGGCATTGCAGAACCTAGGGCTCTGATACCACTAAAGTTGTCACGCCCCGAGAGCATGCCGAGCCGAAAATCAAATGGACGACATCTCCCCTGTACGTGGCAACATTTCGGGTTAATACAAGGCTCGTAGGCCCACAATAACAACAACAAAACATATAAAGTAAATACAACAACTACTCAAAGCACAACAGAAACATAATACAACAAGCTACACACATGCATACCGGTATGACTAACACATCACAACAACACGAAACCTTGACAAAATCCGAATCTACAACATAGTACATCAGGAAACTCCAAATACATAACACCATGTACAAAAAGCCCAAAACAAACACGGGAGCCTCGAAGGTGAGATGAGATGTCAGCCAGCGGTGCTCCAAGTCGTCACGAAGTCTTCTACCTGTTACTTGGGCGACAGAAAAACCCAGGGTCCGTGGTGGTGGTGAGTAAAACTCAGCAGGTAATAGAAAAACATGTATATATGTAATATCACATGCATTTCAACAACATAATCTAGAGGTACAACAGGTATATCAGTATAGTATATAAATACAAGCATATACCGTTTAACCAAATGAACAACGTAAAATGCAGACATACCTGAAGTCTGCTACGCTACTCTGATCCAACCTGAACATATATCCAACATATATATAACAGGAAGAGTAAGATCAACTCACAATATACTCAAGCTACAGGTCAAGGTATCTAATGGTCTGTCCAACACATACCAGTATCCGACACAACCGTATAACATATGCAAGAAGCATGCATGAATATGATGTACAATCAAATGCAGCAAGCATAATACAATCAAATGCAACATCACAATAAGCAGATATATATAGACTGCATCTATATATGTATACTAATCACAATCATCCATATATATATATACATGCATATATGTATATATATGACAATATGCAAAAATGTCATAAGTCGGCAATGCAGCATGCATGGTCATGTCGGCTCACCCTAAAGCTACCATGACCCCAGTGTGGCCTCGGTGGCTCGAGCATGACAACTGTCCCAACTCAACACCAACCACTACTCTCGAGTGGTCGAGTGGGCAGTATGATCGAGTAGCATATAAGCATAAAGAGCAAGCTACACGATGGGGGTCCTTGCTGTTGGCCACTCCGACAGTCACTACCCATGAGTGGTCGGGTGCCACACACGCAAGACTACGACACGCAAATCCAACTACCACCATCTATAGTGGTAGAGTGCGGCACCACAATGCTCTGCCCTCACACCGGTTACTCCTCCTATGAGTAACCGTGGAGGCAGGATGACTGGCGACACTCTCAACCACAAGGGAGACCTCGTCGCCAACGTGAATGCAATGTCTCACATACAGACATCCACCATAGACTCTCTATTTTACAGAGAATCATACTAACCAAAACAACGCACTCTCTATCCTGCAGAGAGTCGTACTCAACTGATCATAATAATCTCTATCCTGTAGAGAGTAATACCAATCTAATCGACGCACTCTCTATCCTATAGAGAGTCGTACTCAACTGATGGACGCACTCTCTATCCTGTAGAGAGTCGTACTCATCTGATTATAACAAGCTAGGACCACTGGTCCGTAGCGACACACTAAGTATCATTCCACTGACCATTTACACAATACATGGTCGGTGGTAACATGCAACCTAAGGGTACTAGAACTAACCCTAGGTTCAAGACATTATCTACCTACGGATGACCTTTTTCCCCAATGTACAATCAGGTTGTCATCCAGACTTTACTATTTGACTTTAACTTAAACAAATTCTAAGTTACTTACATCACCTATATGTATAACTCCTAATCATGGTAAAATAAATATGATAGCAGCAATGGATTTAATAGCCAACAGTAAAGTATCAAGCATACGATAAATAAGAATGGAGTCAAGGTAACATGATCATATAAGATGATCATGCATCTAAATCTGTATGCATTACATTACCTGACCAGGGTAGGAATTACCCACCTGATATGTAATCTGTGCTATCCATCTTTACGTCCATGTATCTATCACAATCAAGGTCCTGAAATCAACATCCTGCAAACAAAACATATATGATTCAATCATATTACCAATTCTAATATTAGGATCAAATCCTAATTCTACATCAACTTTATATCTCGATCAACTACCTGAACAACTCCCTTCATTGGCTCTTAATCAACAAACCAATAAGAGGCTAGCTATGGATGAAACCTAATTCACAACTAATAATCCTTAATCAGCTACAACATCAACTCCAAATATAGTAAGCATCCATATCACTTAGATATATACTTACCTCAGGTTGCTTTAATCTCTCCCAGCTCCCCTGTTAAATTCTGATCCCCATGGCAATGTCAGCAGCCACCACCATCATCAATAAAAACGGATTAAACCATATCAGCTTAATATCAAACTGAACACATACCACCACCAACAAGATTACTCTAAGTCTAATTTCATATTCATAACATTCAAGCTAAAACTTACCTAGTTTATCTAGCCCAGTTCCTTGATCCCAACATAGACATTCACAGCTGGATCAATCAGATTAGTTTGGGTGAAGTCCCTACACAGATCCGAAACAAAGTCTTCAAAGCACCCCTTCGCAAAAATCCAAGTCAGAACTTACCTCTGATAGCCTACCTAAATATGGAAGATTCAATCCACTTTCTTACTCCTCAATCACTTGTAATCACAAAAGCCACAATTTTCTACTAATCTACCATTTCAGAACTTTAATCAAAGGAAAACAGAACGAAACAAGATCATTACCAGAAATTGGATGAGCCGCCGACACTGGAGGCAATCCACAGAATAGGCGGCAGTTGAGATCCATTCACGACAAATGCAGTGATAGCAACTAGCCAAGCACCCTAAGACTGTAAAGAGAAAAGCAATAGTGTTGGGATCTCGATGTCGGCCAAGAGGGGGGAAAAATGATGGTCGGAAGCAAGATGAGCTCACGACAGCAGATACCAGAAGAATAGGTTGCGAATATATGCAAGAGGAAATGCATTGCAGAGATCAAGAAGAGGTTGACAAAAGCATCTCTCATCCACGACGATGTTGTACTGATCTGCTTGCACAAGGAGCCGACGAAGGCCAAGGATCTGAGAACGGGGAAGATCGACTGAGGAAGGGAGGAGACGGTGAACTGGCTCACGAACCAGAGATCAATGGTTGGCACGATCGAGGAACACAACAAGAAGACACAGATCTTGCCGATCTGAGCTTGCTGTGGCTTGGATCGACGGAGGGTGGCACTGAGAGGGAATACACAGCAGACAAAGCGACCGACGATGATGGAGCAGCGACCAAATTTGGCGGCGACGTCTGGCCACGTGACAACGGTGATAGGGTTGCGGCGCGGATCGGGGAGGCAGCCATGGGCACTGGCAACGAGCTCCTAGAGAATGCTCGATTGACGCCAACGGCAGTGGAAGGGAGACAGCGATCGAAGGAGAGATTGGCGCTAGAAATATGACAGGGGAGGAAGAGTCGCGGTGAGAAGATGAAGAGGAGGTGTCGCGAGTGGGATTAAATCGAAGGAGAAACTGCAGATAACAGACGAATAGAAGAGGAAACGGGTTTGTGGATCGCGGATCGCGGATCAGGTTCGAGATTAACCCGACACCTATTAACCTATTAATCTTAGGGTTAGATTAATAAATCCAATTAACTCCTAGACTAGGATTTAAACTCATTTTAAATCATGAAAAATTTCTAAAAACTCTTGAAAAATTCCACAAGCTAATTTCTTAATTAGCAAGATTTTTTTTCGGTATCTTACAGTTATGTCACTCTTTTAGCTCACCTTAATATCTGAACATCTCTTTGTTAGAGCATAAACTCTCTTTTAGAACTCCTCTGTGGGTTATGGGCCCATCATGCTTCCACTGTGCCACTCTGATCCATATCCTAAATTTGTTACAAGTCTTCTCATCTTCGATAAGTGTGAGATCTAGTGCATTTGTGTTGAGTTCCTATATATCAGAATCACTTACTCTTAGTGGATGGTAGTCTAATCTCATGTCAAGATATGACTATCAAAATCTAAGAAAATATATCTCTCAAAAGCCTCTCAGAATAGTTTCCACTTGATGCTCTGTTCTCCGAAAATCATCTGCTGCATCTTCCACCATGTGATGGCCTGATCTCGTATGTGATACAAAACAAGCTCCACCTTCTCTACATCCATGCAAGTTATGTATCCAAGTGAGTCTCCTTCATTGTCCATCCATGCATGAGAAATCCATGGACCGATATCCCTAAAATAAGGTAAAACAATCCTCCATCGTCTTTGGCCAGTGTAGGTATACACGCCTTATCTATGAACAAATCACTAGTAGTAGGGATTGATACTCTCTGAGGGGTTACTTGACCTCCAAATGGGTGGCTAGCAGGTCTAACCCTAGCTTCCTAATTCCACATCAGTCGACACCTCTAAAGAGTCTACACTTACTTCCAATATCAGGGTTAGGTCCCTCAGCATCAATAGGTCGCTTTCGAGGTCGACCTCATCCACGACCATGAGTAGATGCAATTTCACTAGGTAACATTTCCTACAATGAGCAAGTATCTAACAATAACATAATGACAACTTCCTATTACATAAGGAAAGTACAATAACCACTAAAAATAATACTTTTCCTATAGCTCAGAGATGTCCTTCATCTTGCATGGTCCCAAACCACAAGAGTCCAAAAATCAAAGGAAAAGAAAACCTCGAAACACGAAACCCACAAACCGAAATCGCAAACCTAAGCTCCAATACAAATAAAATTGTCACGTCCCGAGGGCATATTCGTCATTCAAATGACGGAGGAGCCTCTTAGTGACAATATTCAGAAATACAATGCTTGAACCAGATCTAGTAAAAATTCCGAAATGATGATAGAAATATAAGTATTTTATTAACCGCATGCATGCACGACTAAAATATAAATCAATTAAAAGTAAATTAGTTTTATGAAACTAAATCAAACTGCGACCAAAATCTAAAGTGCATAAACAAAATGCAATAACAAAAAGTAAATAAAATGACATCTCGATGATGCAATGAGACCAGCACGGCAAGGAATTCTCTGAGCGATGCGAAGGTAAGCTAACTGGGCACTCCCTCTATTAGCTAACCTAGAGGATAAAAGAAGAGGGGGTGAGTACAACCACTCAGTGGGTGGATAGAAAATAGTGCATAATCATAATGGATATAATGGACATAATGGAAGTCAAAGGAAACAAACTAGAGTAATCCAAACCTCAGAGTACCAATATCAGTCTGCAACTAACCTGATCAATGGTATAACAAATACACCTACAACATGTTGGTGTAATCGGCCCAGGTTGACTAGAGTTTGACTCGAGCAGTGTTTTCATGATAGACAAAACTCATGACATGGGATTATCATGGGATAGTCCAACATGGAGTTGACATGGAAAATCCAAGCATGGGGCTTGGTGTGGGAAAGTCCAATGCATTGCGAAGCCGTGCGCTTGGTGCATGTGGGAAGTCTTTAGGACTTGACAAGTTCACTAGGCTCGGGGTCCTTGAGTCGGTGAAGGATGGCATTGCGAAGCCGTGCGCTTGGTGCATCAGAGGGACCGTCGGACGGGGAGCGAATGGAGTGAGACCAAAGGGAAGCATACTTCGAGGGCAAGAGACGCGAAGGATGGCATTGCAAAGCCGTGCTCTTGGCGCATCCGAGGGATGTAGGCCGAGGGAAGAGAGCTTCGGTGGGGAACTCCATGAGGGATATGGTGGATTTGGCCAAGTGGCTAAGACTGAGTGTCGGATGCTCAAACAACTTGGTGTTTGAGGTTTTTACCCGATATCAGTCGACTGGCATAGGTGCCAGTTGACTACTCTGAGTCGACTAAGGTTCGACTGGTGTTTGGCTGGATCAAGTCGACATCAGTCGACTGCTTAAGGGAAGTAGTCGACTGATCACACTGTGCACAGGCACAGAAGCTAGTTGAGCTCGCCAACACTCGACTGATGGGTTACCAGTCGACTGATGGGTACCATCAATCGATTGATGTGTGATCCGTTGGAACTTAACCAACGTGGATCTGGCCGTTGTGAGACAATGACTACATGACCAATCGACTGATGGTCACGATCAGTCGACTGATGGGCGCGAAATCAACTTGATGCAGGTTATAAATGGAGCTCAAGAGGGAGGATTTCGCCAAAGGCTTTTGAGGTGACTTTGGAGGGGAATTGTTGTTGCATTCCAGACCTTCAAGAGCAAGCAACAAGAAAGCGATCAAAATAATTGTGTAAAAGTTCTCTTTTATATTGTCTTTGTATTTCTTGTTGTATTTCATATTACTTGTTGTAATAGCTTGTGAGAGGTTTCTCCACCTCCGACGTGTAGTTGAGAAGGAGTTTAGTTAGTGTCGTGCGCATAACTAGAGCTCGGTGAGCTCGCCCGTGGAGTAGGAACCATTCGGTTCCGAACCACGTATATTGTGTTGTCTCTTGTGTGATTGTATTTGTTGTTAGTATTCATATTTGTATTAGTATTCCGCTGTGCTAATGACGACAATTGTAGACGAGCACACAACGAGAACAATCATATTCCACCGTACGATGAAAGGGGGCTATTCACCCCCCTCTAGTCGGCCAACCACGACCCTACAAGTGGTATCAGAGCCAAGTCTCTTGTCGAGGACTAACCGCCAACACAAGCACTACAAGATGGCCGGCTACAACCTCCAACCACAAAAATTCGAAGGAGATTTTCTATGGTGGAGAAGGAAAATGGAGGTATATCTCGAAATCGATGTCGATTTCATGTTAATTCTAGAAAATGGTTTTGAATTGCCTAGGGATGAAAGAAATAGGCAAATTGAAAAGTCAAGGTGGACTCAAGACCAAATCAAGGACTTCGAGACAAATCTCAAGGTAATCAAATTACTTCGTAATTTGATTCCTAACAACATTTGGTCTAGGTTGAGTAATTTTAGGGATACAAAGGAATTATGGGATAAAGTAATGAAATTCCAAGAGAATTCCCAACCGGTACAAGTAGAGGAGAATGTCGAGGAAGAAGCACCCACCACATTTGAAGATGTTGATGATTTGGTGGAGACCTCCATTTCTAGCATTGAGGGGGAGGAAAGGATTTCCATTCCGGAGCAAGATCAAAATGAAGCTTCTACCTCCGGAAGAAGTGAAGAGGCCTCCACCACCTCCCTAGGTAACTCAAGTATTATAATTTTAAATAAAGATCATATAATTTGTTTTGAGTGTAGGGAGAAAGGACATTACAAGAGTAAATGCTCAAAATTGGCTAAGGAAAAGGCATCGGCACCAAAAATCAACTAAAAGTTAAAGGATGCCGGAGTCCCCACAACTAGAGGCAAAGAGACCATTGTGTGCTTTAAATGCAATCAAAAGGGACACTACCGAAGCCAATGCCCTAGGGGGAGGAAGAAAGGGGAAGAAGGTGTATCTCATGTAGGGGGAGCTCCCAAAGCTAACCCTAAGGTATATTTAAATAATGCACCGTCAATTCCTAAAGTTAAAAGGCATGCTAAAAATTATTTTAGTTCTCTTGCCATTATTAATGAAAAGCATGCTAGTAGAAATAATAAGGTTTATTGTTTAGGTGCTAAGCATGTTAATTTATCTAAGGATAAACCTAGGACCAATAACACTAGAACTATTTTGCCTAGGGAGTCAATTAGGAGAATTGAAGAAAATTTGGGTAATCCCAAGAAATCTAGGCACATGTCTAAGAAGAAGAACATTTCCCAAAAGATAAATGAAAATTCAAAATTGGGAAAATTAGAGCTAGAAAACCAAGCCTTGAGGTCAAGGCTAGAAAAACTTGAGAAGACCCTAGCAATGATCATAAAATCGGTTAAGGGGTCTAATGTACAAAAGTCAACGCCTAGGAAACAAGAACCATCTAAGGGCAAGAAAGGCTTGGGTCACAAACCTATGTCCTATCACAATGTTCCATTTAATTATGGAACAACATCTAGGTCTAGAAAAACCAAGGCTAATAGGGAAACCATCCCTAAGTCTAGCCATGGTATGTGTTTAGTGGCCAAGGACTTGAAGAAAACCAAGAAGGCCACTAAGAAGGTCATTAGGAGAGTTACCCCTAGAGTTGACCTAGGAAAGACCCAATTGACTAATGTGTCAAAACCTAAAAGGGTCATTAGGAAGGTATCTAGGGAAGTTATCCCTAGGGAATACCTTGTTAACCCAAGGAGCTCCAATAGGTACTGGGTTCCTAGGAGCGTGATCGATTCACGCTAAATGGGTTAGAGTGTGTCAACCCTAAGTGGATGGGTAATTAACCTAGCCATTGTGAGTTGACACATTAGGATGTGCCAATATGCCTTAAGAAGTTGAAAAATGATTAAATTGGCACAATTAGGTCTTAGAGGTATTGGTGTGTCATTTTTGGTTTATGGCACACTTGGGAGATAATGATATTAAGGCAAAATCAAATTAATTCCTAGAAATGGCAATTTGGATTTAATACTTAGATATTTTATACCTTAGTATACTTTATTTGTCATGATTTATTTGTCTTGCCATGACATGACATCATCTTCATTTTTATTTCTAAAAATGTCATGATCATGTTTTAGACTTATCTTTATATGTCATGTATGCTTAGATTTCATTCACATGCCATGACATGATGATTTTGGCACATGTTTAGTTATATCATATATATGTCATAATCATATCATGCATAAAAGAAAAAGAAATTAAGGACTATGGCATAATTTGAAGGAAATCAAATAATGTTGCCTAGAAATATACATGAGACCATTAAAGAGAAAAAAACCCACATCTCACTAGATTAATTGCCTTGTATGTGTTTTACACATCTAGATACAAGTGAGATGTTTAGGAAAAATTAATTAAAGGTTTCAAAAACATTTTGAAAAACCTTGGTGAAGTCTATCTTTTGATAGCTATCACCATTGAATGAGATGATACAAAGAGGGCTCAATATTGAAGCTTTTCTTAACTTTTGGACTTTGTATCAATCTCGCTATTTTGTGGGTAAAATAATTTTTCAATATTTTTCACCCATAAAGATTATGATAAGTAATATACATACCAAATTTCAAGATTTTTCAACTTATTCATATTTACTTATGAATTTTAGAAATTCATTAAATATTATCGATCGTAGCATGAAGACCCGATCGGTGATGCAAGCCCAATGAGTAGCTGATAAAGTCGACTGGCACAAGCTGATTTCAGGTAAACCTTGGTGGTTAGGCCCATGTTCAGCTATGTTTTGGTCCCCTAACCACTCCTAACCCTAGGACATGCTTGGGAGAGCATTAGAAAGGGTGGAAATCCATTGGACATGGATTAGGAGAAGTGTTTAGGGAGAGTATCAATTTTAAGGTGGATGGAAGTTCGTTGTTGAACTTTGCCTTAATTTTGATGGTTTAATGTTTCTATTGGCTTAGGGACTCTCCAAGGACATTGTTGGTGCAATGGTCAAAGGGGAGCAAGCCTCTAGGGGGAGGTATCCATCATGGGAAGATGGATGTTTACTTTTCCTCATGGGAGGAAAATTGAGTGATTGCGCCTCTCTTAAGTGATATGGGATTATCACTAGAAAGATTGAGGGCATGTCAAGGGAAAGATTGTAAGATCTCATTGGGATATGAGACATTGACACCCTTGAGGACCTTTTTGATGTAATGTCAAAAAGGAGGAGAAGTTACCAAGTTACCAATTGGATTTGGAATTCTCATTGGGATGTGAGAATTGCCAATATGGGAGAATTGGTAGACTTGAGATGGTAGTTTTGTCAATCATTAAAAAGGGGGAGATTGTTGGTGCAATCGACCCAGGTTGATTCGAGTTTGACTCGAGCAGTATTTTGATGATAGACAAAACTCATGACATGGGATTATCATGGGAAAGTCCAACATGGAGTTGGCATGAAAAATCCAAGCATGGGGCTTGGTGTTGGAAAGTCCAATGCATTGCGAAGTCATGCGCTTGGTGCATGTGGGAAGTCTTTAGGACTTGGCAAGTTCACTAGGCTCGGGGTTCTTGAGTCGATGAAGGATGGCATTGCGAAGCTATGGGCTTGGTGCATCCGAGGGACCGCCGGACGAGGAGTGAATGGAGTGAGACCAAAGGGAAGCATACTTCGAGGGCATGAGACGTGAAGGATGGCGTTGCGAAGCTGTGCGCTTGGCATATCCGAGGGACGTAGGCTGAGGGAAGAGAGCTTCGGTGGGGAACTCCATGAGGGATGAGGTGGATTTGGCCATGTGGCTAAGACTGAGTGTCGGATGCTCAAACAACTTGGTATTTGAGTTTTTTACCCGACATCGGGCCGATCGCATAGCCGCTTGATTGCTCGAGTCGACTAGGGTTCGAATCGGTTTGCTGATCGGATATTAGTAGACCGCTTAAGGGAAGAAGTCGATCGAAACATAACGCCCGGCGAGCAATACGTAACCGGAACGAAGAGACTCGATCGATGGGTTACCAATGATCGATGGGTACCATCAGTCGACTGATGTGTGATCCGTTGGAACTTAACCAATGTGGATCTGGCTGTTGTGAGACAACGACTATAGGACCAGTCGGCTGATGGTCACATTCAGTCGATTGATGGGCGCAAAATCAGCTTCATGCAGGTTATAAATGGAGTTCAAGAGGGAGGATTTCGCCAAAGGCTTTTGAGGTGACTTTGGAGGGGAATTGTTGTTGCATTCCAGACCTTCAAGAGAAAGCAAAAGCAAGCAACAAGAAAGCGATCAAAATAATTGTGTAAAAGTTCTCTTTTGTATTGTCTTTGTATTTCTTATTGTATTTCATATTACTTATTGTAATAGCTTGTGAGAGGTTTCTCCACCTCCGACGTGTAGTCGAGAAGGAGTTTAGTTAGTGTCGTGCGCATAACTAGAGCTCGGTGAGCTCGCCCGTGGAGTAGGAACCATTCGGTTCCGAACTATGTATATCGTGTTGTCTCTTGTGTGATTGTATTTGTTGTTAGTATTCATATTTGTATTAGTATTCCGATGTGCTAACGACAATTATAGATGAGCACGCAACGAGAACGATTGTATTCCATTGTACGACGAAAGTGGGCTATTCACCTCCCTCTAGCCGGCCAACCACGACCCTACACAACATATACAACCAACTGCAATATACAAGCAATGCATATCAAGAGACCGCGACAAAGCCTCGTGGATCTTGAGGTAATACAAAGACACTATCTGTGCGCAACCACATGCTGCCACAAACGGGACTTGTGGGCAGATAGGCAATAAAAGACTCCATGTCTGCGGGCAACGACATGCTACCACGACCTGGTCTCGTGGGCAGACAGAGTATATAGCTATCTAGCTATGGACTGCACGCAACAATATGCTGCCACGATCGGGTCTCATGGGCAGCCAAGATGTAAGGTAGCTATCTAGCTATAGACAATACACGAATCCAACTATCACTAACTCCGAACGAGTAGTCCAAGAGCATAACTCTGAGGTATATCTTCTCAACCATGAATGGGAGACATAATCGACCACAGGTATACAAATCAACCATAGTTCAAAAGTAGAGAACCTCTACTGTAGACCCTCTCAACCACGAATAGGAGACATAGCTAGCAGCCGAGATAGAAGAAAAGTTATAAATCCTCTACTGCAGACCCTCTCAACCACAAATGGGAGACATAGCAAGCAGTCGAGACAGGAGAAAAGTTATATATCCTCTTGTTAGTGAAAGCCCTAGAGCCAATCATGTGATGATTATTGTATGGACTTTATTGTATCATATTACTATTTATAAAGGCATGGTTATTATATTTACTTGTATTGGTGCCAAATAACTAAATATAATAATGTCTTTGAGTAGTAGGTTCTTATCTATATCAATCGATTGGTTGAATCGATAATGAGATGATATAGAGAACACTACTCTTAATCATTCCTAGTCGAGTATTAACATTCAGGGACAATATTAATGCGTAGAGACTAGCATGTAGGTCAACACGATGACTTGATCTCACAAGTCATGAATATGAGATATCAAGTTAACACATGGGTATGCATTGGAGAATGTATACTGAATGACCCGCCATGAGAAAGTATCATGGATTGTTATATGAGTGTCATATACTTTCTCATGTGGCTATTAGTATGACTATTAGTCCTTAGACCTGAAGTCACCATGGTTCCCTACATAAGGAGTTGCATACTTTGACTTCGTCAAACGTCGCCCATAAATGGGTGGACTATAAAGGCGATTACTGGGTATGTAACAAATTATACGGAGGGATGTGAGTGATGTAGATGGGATCTATCCCTCCTATATGATGGGGGTGACATCGATATTCTTGATAGAGTGAGACCACGAAGTGCATGGCCATGCCCAATTGAGTCAATATGAGATATTGAGCTCATTTGATTAGAGTGAGTCTACTTAGAGTTCAAGATATAGATTGTACCGAGGATGACACGGTCTATGCCTCAATTGGTCAATCTAGATGTCAAGGATAGAGGGACATTGTCACATATTGTGAGAGTCACAATTAGTAGTCACAAAGGTGATGTTGGAGCTCAACATTCTTGTAACTTGGGTAGCAATGATGTGTTTGCTAGATACCGCTCATTGCTTATGTTCCTAAATCGGTTTAGGGACATTGCCAACGCGTTACAAGAACCTATAGGTCACACACATAAGAGCAATTAGATGGAGATTAGGTTCATATGATGAACCATGAGGATTAGGTTCATGGGATGAACCAAATTGGATTAAGAGTAATCCAAATTAGACTAATTGAGTTAGACTCAAGTTGATTCAAGTGTTGAATGAGTCTAATTTAGATTTGATTCATCAAATCAATTTAAATTAATGAATAGAGATTCATTAAATTAAATTGACTTGAATCAAATGGTTGGATTTGATCAACCATGGGAGATAAGAGGTCAAGTTTGACTTGACTTGAGAGGGAAGATGAAAGGTCAAGTTTGACTTGACCAAATGTCATGTCATGATGATGACTTGGCATGGCCAGCCAATGATGATGCTCCACATCATCATTGACTTTCTCATATGGTGCCAACTCATGAGGGAGACCAAGGGTCATGGGAGTTACATGCATGCATGTAACCCCCTCTCCATAATGTGGCCGGCCACTTCTTGATGGGGGTGAATTGATTTTGGGTAACTCCATCTTCTTCTTCACAACTTCATCTTCTTCCTTGGATCAACTTTTCTCAAGCTCTCTCCCTCTCCCAACCTCCTTGGCCGAACCATCCATAGAGTGCTAGTACACTCAAGGGTGTGTTTTCTCCACCTATTGCTTGTGTGGATACCAATAGAGGAGTGTGCACTTGACACTCTCGAGTTCCGGTGAACCTTTTGGACGAGCAGGATTTGCGAAGGGCGTCGCATCGAGGGTAATGTCCTTATCATGTAGATCTAAGGTAGATCTAGGGTTTTATACAAACACATACATGTTTTTTGTTTTAATACATCTTCGCACGGATTCGTGGCCGGACTTCTGGGGTTTCCGCAACGCAAAAAGCGGTTTTTGCGGCTCGAAAAGTCCAACAGTGGTATCAGAGCCACGTGCGAAGCATGTATGTGTTTCATTTTTGTAATTTTTGTATTAGATATAAAAATTACAGATTTATATGTTTCTGTAAATTTCCTATTTTTATAGAATTTTTGGGTATTTTTCTCGAAGAATCGAAGCAACGAGTGTTGGGACACTTATAGGCTTCAACCGTCGAGAAAAACTCTCCGAAACGGCGAGTTCTCGCTTTAGGTTTTTAAGACAGCAACTTAAGTTGTTGTAAGATCATTGTAGGTATACTCTCAAAGTTTATTTTGCGAGTAGGGGCGCTGCCCCTATCCCCAAAAGGGGCCTTGTCCCGCGATCGCGCCCGGAAACCACTTAGCGGGACCGTTACGGGGAGGTGACTCATAAAATTAAAAAAAAAAGGAAAAATTATAGAAATTTTCTGTAAAATTACATAATTTAGAATTATGTATAATTCTGTGATTGTCATGGCCCAATAACCCCAATTTGATTGGATGATGTGTTGTAATTCATAATACGGCATGCGTGCCATTTTTGTGATTGTGCGTGTTGTATAGTGTATGCGACCTGCGCGTCGTACCTCTTCTTATGATATTCTAGTTGTAAATAGTTTTAGACTCGAATGTAACTCGAGTTTCATATTTTTAATGTACAAAATAGAGCGGTGGAAAGTCCACTTGAAGACGAGGTTACGAGAAGAGTGCTGACGACACATGGCGGTCAAAGGAAGCGCTTGGAGAAGCCGCTAGCCTTAGGTTGACCGTCCGATCTTCTCATTGGCTTGAGAAGATCGTAGTAGGGCCATGACTACATCACAGTTAAATATATATATATATATATATATATATATATATATATATATTTGATTTTGCTTGTATGTATGTGATGCATGCTAGTAGAATAATGCTTGTATGTATATGATGCATGCTAGGATAATTTTCTTGTATGTATATGATGCATGCTAGAATAATGATTGTATGTATGTGATGCATTCTAATATAGGATAATAAAGGCCTAAATGCGTATAAGATACACATTACGATTAGATTAGATCATAATCGAATCAACTCGAAAATGCCCACCGAGCCTTGATTGTTGGGATGTATACTGAAAGCCTAGCCTTTTGTATGGACATCTTTATTTTGAAATAAGAATCACATGATCATTTTTTGCACTTTATATTTATTATATGTGTGCATATTGTCTAATACTCTATATTATAGATAACGTGGTGCTTGGTGTGGCACAGAAGATCATGTTATCAGTTCCTTGTAGAATATAAGTATAGGCTCACAACCAAGATGATCTTGGACAAACCATTGGCATGGTTGTAGTGTGATTTGGTATTGGTTTATCTTGACCATAGAATTACACTAGTATATTTTGTGTGTATTAAGCAGGACCGACATAGAGGTGATTCAATCTATTGCCGACTATATGATTGAATCAGACCTCGGGTATTATGTTGCACATGCTATGAATCCCGATATAATAATGGGCACATGTACTTACTATTTATTTCTTTGATTTACCAATGGGTGAGATTTATAGATTAAATCAATAGGCCCGGTAAGTTGGAAAATGATATTATTTACATGGTGTGCCGTTGATTATAGAAGGAAACCGTGTCCTATATATTAGGTTGATGATGTCCCCTTGAGGAGCTCATAAGGTTTATCATGTAAACTCCGCGGGTTGACTAAGTCAACATGATAATAAGGTTGAGTGGTACTACTCGAGGAGTTAGATGTTAATTAATTGATGGTCAGTAAATCAATTAATTGACGGACATTCGATATCTTAAACACAGGGAGATAGTTGTGCAAATAATATATGGAGCCCATATAAATGGGGGTTGGTGAGGTAGATCAATGATGATCCTCTAGTGGAATGGAACATCATTGATGGATCAAGTTTGTGTGGTTCCGATCCATCGGGTGGCCAAGATCCAACTCCTCCTCATGGTCCCTATCGTAGCCTTATTAAAACCTCATGGAGCCTAGATCCAATGATGGAACATAAAACCCTAGATCCGACGGTTGGGATGAAACCCTAGATCCGACGGTTGGGATGAAACCCTAGATCCGACGGTGGAGACTAAGTCTCTAGATCCGACGGTGGAGAATGAAAGGAGGCCTAAGCCTAACTCTATAAAAGGAGGGTTAAGGGTTTGGGCGTGGGAGAGAAAAAAAAAAGATACATATCAAGAAGGAGATTAGGGTTTTTGGCTTGGGCGGCTAGGGTTTGGGAAAAGGTTTGGGCAGCAATCCTTAGAAGGATTAAGGTTTTGTTTCCTTCTCTTCCTAATTGGTAGTCGGCGCCCATCTTCTTCCTCCTTGCTTTGGCCGGCGCCCATACCCATTATTCCTTCTCTCCTTGGTGGCCGGCGGCAACCTTTCTTCAAGGTTGGCCGGCGCTCAATTATCTACTCCTTGGCCGGCGGCTATATCAAGCTCCTTGGCTTGGTGGTCGGTTCTAGATAGGAGGAGTTTTTGTTTGGTTCTTCTCTTTGTTCGGAGCGAGCAAGGAAGGGAAGAACGTGATCTAGGAGGCTTCAACTCGTGGAGGATCTTCGCCCACACGACGTCCACGAGGAGGATGGGACATACGGTAGAAGACCAAGAGGTATAAAAGTTTTACAAACTTTATTCTTGATCCTCTTATGATAAGATATGCTAGCTTATGTTCTTTATGTTAGTATGTGTTGATTATACTAGTTTGCATTTGTTTGTATTTGTATAATCATGGACCCCGATAAGAAACACAAAAACCGGTGATCCGTTCGTCGTCTCTTCCGCGGCTAACCGACTAGAAGAATTGATTGCTTGAACAACAAGTTTGTTCAAGCGATTGCTCGAGTCGTTGGCACGATGATGAAACGGTTGTGCTTCGGAAACTCATCCCGTCCGGATTAGTTTTAGTTGATAAAATTTTAATCCGGGGACATGGGAGGCAATGAGACTCCGACGCAACCAATGGCACTCCCTTCAAATGGTATCAGAGCCAAGGTTTCCGATTTTGTGTGTTTTGGATTCAGTTACTTTCATGCACATATCATATATTGAGTATGCCGGATAATAGTAGGATGTGCGTAGGCTAACTTTTTGGTTGCAGGCATAAGATCCGACTATTATGGCTATATGTGTGTATGTGATTGTTTGTGTGTGATTGTATGTATATCATTTGAATCCTTGGGGTTGACGAGGCTAGATTAGTATTTAATTTTTGTAATTAAATACGACATTGTTTAGCCGATCATTCTAGTTTACTTTCGATCTAGATAGTTTGTACACTCCTTCGTGGAGTATAGGATCGATGGATGTAAATTAAAATGATATATCTCAGCTCGAATCTCTTTTGTGGCTTGCGCACGGAAAAGGTGGAGCGGACGAGGTGGAGACACGACAGGATGCATATTGGAGAACAAAGCCATAATAGTTGAAAAAATTCTGTCTTTTTCCATATTTATTGCTGATTTGTTTTATATGAATGTTGTGTGTGCTTGAAAATTCCTCATTTTCAATTTACTAAGTGGGAGAGGGATATTTTAATTAATTCCCGCGGCCTCCATTACAATTTGATGTGTGATGCAACAGACTTGCGTGTCGGCTCTGAGTGCCCTCCTCCCCATCGGATGGGTTTGTTTGCGGATCACTAGGTTAAATATGGTTATAGGAAATTATTTAGGAGCATGTGTACTTCCCCATCGGTAAGGCACATAATCCGAGATAATTGCCTTAGTACCGAGTAATGGTAAACACTTAGATGCAACTAAAGGTATCCTCCCCATCGGAGTCACTGCTTTTATTTGTAGGGCCTAAGAGGAACCAACTATTAATTTTATTTATCAAAAAGTAAGGTTGACAAGATAATAAAATTAATGGGTAAAACCTCCTCTTACAAATGTAGAATTCGTATACGTCCACACTATCGTGGCATGCGATATTCTCGGTGTTTTGAGGTGTTGGTTGATTTCAGAATTTTATTATTTTGAGGAATCAATAATATTTGAAATCTAATATTTTGATCATTGTGATTCTTAGGATTTTTAAATGGTTTTCAACCCACTTGCTGTGATACTGAAAGAAAATAAACTTACTAGAATAAAATACATTGATTGGAAAAGAAATTTGGATATTGTCTTAACTGTCGAGGAGTACAAGTATGTGCTCTTCGATGAGTGTCCTCCTAAGCCTGCGGATGATTCTGGGGAAAAGGAACTTTTCGGATACTAAAATCAGGCTGCTAGGCAGAAAGCCATGGTTGCTCAGAAGGTTTCTACTTCTAAGCCGAAAGGCAAGAAGAAGAAGAAACAAGGTGGAGCAAAGGTGGCGGGTGGACCTCAGGGAGGAGTGAAGAAGCCGAAAGGCAAGTGCTTCACTTGTAAGAAGACTGGATATGGGAAGAAAGATCGCTGACCTAAAGCAGTAACAAAGGTATATCTTCTGGCTTAGTCGTTGAAACATGTTTAGTGGTGTTATCTACCGGTACCTGGTGTGTAGATACGGGAGCCACTGATCATGTCTGCAATTCTTTGCAGGGGTTCCAGGGAACCCTGCGACTAGCTGAAGGAGAAATTACCATCTACATGGGCAATGCTACAAAGGTGGCGGCTATTGTAGTGGGAGACGTTCATTTATCGTTTGATAGAAATAAAGTTTTGGTTTTGAGAAATTGTCTTTATGTACCTACATTTAGAAAGAATTTGATTTCGGTTTCTAAATTGTTTATGGATAGATATTCTGTTTCTTTTAATGACAGAGTTATTATAAAAAGAAATAGAGAGATTATCTGTTCAGGTACATTGGTTGGCAATTTGTATACTCTTGAACCAAAAGCTCCTACGATGCATATAGAAGTTAATAACTCATCTTCTAATTCCAATAAGAGAAAAGAACCTTCGAAGATGAACCAAACATATCTTTGGCATCTAAGGCTTGGTCATATTAACCTGAGTAGAATTCAAAGGTTGATAGCTGATGGACCTTTGGGTTCATTAGTGGTGGAGGATCTCCCAACCTGCGAATCTTGCTTGGAAGGTAAAATGACCAGGAGGCCTTTCAAGGCCAAGGGGCATAGAGCCAAAGATGTGTTAGAATTGGTTCATTTTGATTTGTGCGGTTCTATGTCTATCCAGGCTAGAGGTGGTTTTGAATATTTTGTCTCTTTTATAGACGATTATTCAAGATATGGATACATTTACTTGATGCACCGCAAGTCTGAATGCTTTGACAGGTTTAAAGAATTCAAGGCTGATGTGGAGAACCGTCAAGGTAAAAGTATCAAGACCCTACGATCTGATCGTGGTGGTGAGTACCTCTTGGGAGAGTTTAGGAATTACTTATCAGAGGCTGGGATTCAATCCCAATTGTCTGCACCTGGCACACCCCAGCAGAATGGTGTAGCGGAGCGAAGGAATAGGACTCTTATGGAGATGGTTAGATCGATGATGAGTTATTCTGAGTTGCCAGATTCGTTCTGGGGGTATGCGTTGGATACGTCAGTGTATATTCTGAACTTGGTTCCATCTAAATCAGTGCCTTCTACTCCCATAGAATTGTGGACTGAGCGAAAACCTAGTCTGAGACATATTTGGATATGGGGTAGTCCAGCACATGTGCTGAAGGTTGATGCTGGTAAATTGGAACCTCGTACAGAAGTGTGCATGTTCGTGGGCTACCCTAGAGGAACGAAAGGTGGTTTGTTTTATAATCCTAGAGATCAGAGGGTAATCGTTAGCACGAACGCCCGATTTCTAGAAGAAGACTATGTGATGAACCACAAGCCCAAGAGTAGGATTGTTCTGGAGGAATTAAGAGGGGAAGTCGCTACTTCAGTACCACCGGTACAAGAGGATATACCATAAGTCACTGCACCGCGTGTCACAGAGGATACACAGGTGATACCTCGTCGTAGTGGGAGGATTGTGAGACAGCCTGATAGATTCATGTTCTTGGGAGAGTCTTCGGACTTGGTCCCTGGCGAACATGAATCTGATCCCTGGACATATGATGAGGCACTCCAAGATGAAGATGCGGTATCTTGGCAAAGAGCGATGAATTCTGAGATAGAATCTATGGATTCTAATTAGGTCTGGGAGCTAGTAGAGCCACCCGATGGTGTAAAAGCCATTGGATGCAAGTGGATCTACAAAAGAAAGAGAGGAGTAGATGGGAAGGTTGAGACCTTCAAAGCTAGGCTTGTTGCGAAAGGGTATACTCAGAAAGAGGGTATCGATTATGAGGAGACTTTTTCGCCAGTAGCTATGCTTAAGTCTATCCGGATTCTCTTATCTATAGCTGCTCATATGGATTATGAGATTTGGCAGATGGATGTCAAGACAGCTTTCCTTAACGGAAGTCTTGAGGAGAACATCTATATGCAGCAACCAGAGGGATTCATTGCTAAAGGCAAAGAGCATCTAGTGTGTAAGCTTAATCGGTCCATTTATGGATTGAAGCAAGCTTCGAGATCTTGGAACATCCATTTTGATGAGGTAATCCAGTCATATGAATTTATTCAAAGTCCAGATGAGCCATGTGTATACAAAAGATGTGACGGAAACGTAGTGGTATTTCTTGTACTATACGTAGATGACATTTTGTTAGTTGGAAACAATATCAAAGTGTTATCAGACGTAAGGGTATGGTTGTCCAAACAGTTTGACATGAAGGACTTGGGAGAAGTGGGACACATCCTTGGGATCAAGGTGATAAGGGATCGCAAGAAAAGGATGTTGTGCTTATCTCAAGCTTCATACATTGACACTATCCTTGCTCATTTTAGCATGCAGAACTCCAAGAAAGGTTTTCTACCTTTTAGGCATGGAGTACCTTTATCTAAAGAGATGTGTCCCAAAACATCAAACGAGATAGAGGAGATGAAGGCAGTTACTTATGCTTCGACAGTAGGAAGCCTCATGTATGCTATGCTATGTACGAGACCAGATATCTGCTTTGCCGTGGGCATGATTAGTAGATATCAGAGTAATCTTGGACAGGGACATTGGACTACGGTAAAGCATATATTAAAGTACCTGAGAAGGACTAGGGATTATATGCTGGTTTACCGGGCAGATCAATTAGTCCCTGTGGGTTACACGGATTTTGATTTCCAATCAGATAGGGACAATAGTAAGTTAGCTCGGGATTTGTATTTACTTTTGGAGGTGGAGCCATAGTATGGAGGAGTGTCAAGCAGAAATGCATGGCGGACTCTACCATGGAAGCTGAGTATGTGACAACCTCTGAGGCAGCAAAGGAAGCTGTATGGCTCAGGAACTTCTTGATGGACTTGGATGTGATTCCTGGTTTGCCCAGAACTATCACAATTTATTTTGATAACAGTGGTGCAGTTGCAAACTCGAAGGAACCATGAGCCCATAAGGCGAGTAAACACATAGAGCGCAAGTACCACCTGATACGAGAGATTGTAAAGTGAGGAAAAGTAGTTGTCGCCAAGATTGCATCAGAGGATAACCTGGCGGATCCATTCACTAAGGCCCTTCCAGCGAAAGCGTTTGATAGGAATGTGGAGGACATGGGGATCAGATGTATGGCAGTGTGATGACAGCATAGTCTTTTAGTATAAGTGGGAGATTGTTGAGATGTATACTGAAAGCCTAGCCTTTTATATGGACATCTTTATTTTGAAATAATAATCACATGATCATTGTTTGCACTTTATATTTATTATATGTGTGCATATTGTCTAATACTCTACATTATAGATAACATGGTGCTTGGTGTGGCACAGAAGATCATGTTATCAGTTCCTTGTAGAATATAAGTATAGGCTCACAACCAAGATGGTCTTGGACAAACCATTAGGATGGTTATAGTGTGATTTGGTATTGGTTTATCTTGACCATAGAATTACACTAGTACATTTTGTGTGTATTGAGCAGGACCGACATATAGGTGATTCAATCTATTGCTGACTATATGATTGAATCAGACCTCGGGTATTATGTTGCACATGCTCTGAATCCCAAATATAATAACGGGCACATGTACTTACTATTTATTTCTTTGATTTACCAATGGGTGAGATTTATAGATTAAATCAATAGGCCCGGTAAGTTGAGAAATAATATTATTTACATGGTGTGCCGTTGATTATAGAAGGAAACCGTGTCCTATATATTAGGTTGATAATTTCCCCTTGAGGAGCTCATAAGGTTTATCATGTAAACCCCGCGGGTTGACTTAGTCAACATGATAATAAGGTTGAGTGGTACTACTCGAGGAGTTAGATGTTAATTAATTGATGGTCAGTAAATCAATTAATTGACGGACATTCGATATCTTAAACACGGGGAGATAGTTGTGCAAATAATATATGGAGCCCATATAAATGGGGGTTGGTGAGGTAGATCAATGATGATCCTCTAGTGGAATGGAACATCATTGATGGATCAAGTTTGTGTGGTTCCGATCCATCGGGTGGCCAAGATCCAACTCCTCCTCATGGTCCCTATCGTAGCCTTATTAAAACCTCATGGAGCCTAGATCCAATGATGGAACATAAAACCCTAGATCCGACGGTTGGGATGAAACCCTAGATCTGACGGTTGGGATGAAACCCTAGATCCGACGGTTGGGATGAAACCCTAGATCCGACGGTTGGGATGAAACCCTAGATTCGACGGTTGGGATGAAACCCTAGATTCGACGGTGGAGACTAAGTCTCTAGATTCGATGGTGGAGATTGAAAGGAGGCCTAAGCCTAACTCTATAAAAGAAGGGCTAAGGGTTTGGGCGTAGGAGAGAAAAAAAAAAGATACATATCAAGAAGGAGATTAGGGTTTTTGGCTTGGGCGGCTAGGGTTTGGGAAAAGGTTTGGGCGGCAATCCTTGGAAGGATTAAGGTTTTGTTTCCTTCTCTTACTAATTGGTAGCCGGCGCCCATCTTCTTCCTCCTTGCTTTGGCCGGCGTCCATACCCATTATTCCTTCTCCCTCTCTCCTTGGTGGCCGGTGACAACCTTTCTTCAAGGTTGGCCGGCGCTCAATTATCTACTCCTTGGCCAGCGGCTATATCAAGCTCCTTGGCTTGGTGGTCGGTTCTAGATAGAAGAAGGAGTTTTTGTTTGGTTCTTCTCTTTGTTCGGAGCGAGCAAGGAAGGGAAGAACGTGATCTAGGAGGCTTCAACTCGTGGAGGATCTTCGCCCACACGACGTCCACGAGGAGGATGGTGTTAGTAATATATGAGAGATGTCCTAAGGCAATCGCCTTATGTACGAACCATTTATATGATAAATGAAGATTCACTATTTGAGTATACATGTTTTATGTATTTGATTGGATCTTAAACTCATTTACTGAATGTCCACGATACGATTCACAGCATGAGAGAATTTGTGATTGGATCACAACTAGTGAGTATCTCTACATGTGTAATTGTGATGTATCGGAATTATCCCTAGTCGATGAATTGATGGATTTGGACACCATCAATTCTGTCGAGACTAGCACGAGGTATACTCCTTGGTGTATCCAAGCAGCTGATTCTCACGGGCTGGAGACATAGTGATGTCCGGAGTTAATCGTGGATGCTAGTTATGGTAACTAGTTCATTGGAGTGACCAGCCGTAAGACTTCATATGGTTCTCTGCATATATAGATATGTCAATGAAGTTCTTACTGTGGCTTAAGTGCGATGTTCCTTCGACTTGCGGTATTCAAGTCATCTTGATCATAGAGACTTATGCTTTGACATCTTAAGCAAACATCTCTAAGGAGATGTGGACCCGGGATGATTGGGTATAAGTCGAAGTGATTGAAGGTGTTTGAATAGCCTATAAAGGATTCACCACTCCTTGCGAGGAGATGTATACCCATGGCCTCTCGTCGGATTGTTACTAAAGTCTTTGGCCAAAGCATTACATGTTTAGAGTAAGGTACTCTTCGATACATGTGGAGTAACTAGAATTCGTAGGACGAGGAAATGATACTTGGGCTAGGTGTGACGTAGTCAGCCTAGTGGGGACTGACACAATAGACCATGTCCTGAACCAAGTGGGTATAAGATGAGTGAAGGGAATGGGGCACGACTCATTCGAGCTGCTGAAGGGTTCCAGAAATAGTTCTGGATCAACCGTTGATCTTTTCGGTTAATTGGGGATCATGATGTACTACTAGGTGCCACTCATGATCGTTCTATAATTAATGGTTAATTATAGACGGCCAACATAAACCGAGAACCTATTTGGTCACACGCACAACGAGCGTAATCCGAAGGATTTAAAACGAGCTTGAGAATGGGATTCTCAGACCGAGAGAAACTAGGTTTGGTTGGACCAAACATAAAGCGAGCATGAAATCGTTTCAGTCGCAATGGAAGTGTGGATGGGCCGAGTCTTGTGAAGACGTAATGAATGAACCAAAATGGTTTGGTTCTAATCCAATGGATAAGAATAAACCAAAGGGTTTGGTTTATTTTAAACGAATGAACCAAAAGTTGGTTCGGTTCATTTTAACTTAAAATAAACCATCATGGTTTGGTTTATTTTAACTTATCTTAATGGAGCGGGTTAACGGGCCTAATGGTTATGATCCAATAACCATTAAGAGGCTTTAGTTTTCTATATTAGGATTAAGCCCTAATTACAGATTTATATGTTTCTGTAAATTTCCTAATTTTATAGAATTTTTGGGTATTCTTCTCAAAGATCCGACAAGCTGTGTTGATCGGACACTCGTAGTGCTTCAACGGGCGAGAAAATCTCTCAAAGGCGAAGCTTCGTGGCTTAGCGAAGTTTGGGACAGCGAATTTGTACTGTAGATCGATTCTATAGGATCGTTCAATTTGATTTTAATAGGGGCGCTATCGTATCCCCGAAGGGCTATTGTCCCGCGATTTCATACGAAACCGCTTCTAGCGAGGATCGTCGCGTTATCGCTACACTTGTTGAAATAAATTATAAAATTATAAAATTTCTGTAAAAATCTAATTTAGAATTATATATAATTGTGTGTATTGCATTGTTTAAATTTATTATTATGTTTTGTATTCAAACACACACACGCAAGGCTGCTTTTGATGGGACATACGGTAGAAGACCAAGAGGTATAAAAGTTTTACAAACTTTATTCTTGATCATCTTATGCTAGCTTATGTTCTTTATGTTAGTATGTGTTGATTATACTAGTTTGCATTTGTTTGTATTTGTATAATCATGGACCCCGATAAGAAACACAAAAACCAGCGATCCGTTCATCGTCTCTTCCGCGGCTAACCGACTAGAAGAATTGATTGTTTGAACAACAAGTTTGTTCAAGCGATCGCTCGAGTCGTTGGCACGATGACGAAACGGTTGTGCTTCGGAAACTCATCCCGTCCGGATTAGTTTTAGTTGATAAAATTTTAATCCGGGGACATGGGAGGCAATGAGACTCCAACGCAACCATGGTTGTGCTAGAATAATGATTGTATGTATGTGATGCATGCTAATATAGGATAATAAAGGCCTAAATGCGTATAAGATACAAATTACGATTAGATTAGATCATAATCGAATCAACTCGAAAATGCCTACCGAGCCTTGATACCCATCACTACCTCGATCATTTGTTGTTGTTGAATCTGCCAAAGCAGAGCAATGCATATTATCTTGGTAGGGTGCGGAGGGACAATCTTGGTCTCGCCTATCATGCTTGGGTTAGAGTAAGCTCAATTAGATTGAGCAAAACTAGTTAACTCAATTGGATCGAGTAGAACTATAGGCATATTCCAATCGTTGGAAAGATAGGTTAAGATCACATTTACACTAAATCTTGGGCGATTTAGCCAAAGCTAACTCAAGGTCTTTTGTAAATGTGGGTCTTGATCCTATAAACAAGAGTTGCATAGAGATGTAATCGGTAATATGTTACCCACCAATCATACTAAGTCTTGGGTGATTTAGCCAAAGCTAACTCAAGGCTTAGTATGATGTGGATCTTGTCCCGCAAGAATTATAGTTAGTTTGTATGAATATAGTAATGTGGTTTGACCACATCCATAACTTGATTCTACAAAATTCCTATAATTCAGTGGGAGCATCATTTGATTAAAGGCCTAATTAAATGATAAAAGGAATATGATATTAATTCTCTGCATTGTATGTTGTAGATAACTATGTCGACAAACACGAACACTCTCTCTCTGCGTTCTATCCTTGAGAAGGACAAGCTCAATGGAGCAAATTTCCTGGACTGGTACAGGAACCTGAGAATTGTTCTCACCCAAGAAAGGAAGTTGTACGTCCTGGAGCAGCCCATTCTGGAGGCACCTCCTGCCACTGCCTCACGAGCTAACAAAGATGCTTACAAGAAGCATCAAGATGATGCATTAGATGTGTCATGTCTAATGCTTGTGACCATGAACTCTGAGCTTCAGAAGCAATATGAATTCATGAATGCTTATGATATGGTTGGACATCTTCGTCAACTATATCAAGGATAAGCAAGGCATGAGAGATATGAAGTCTCTAAGGCATTGTTTGGGTCTAAAATGCAAGAAGGGACTCCCGTAGGTCAATATGTACTCAAGATGATTGGGTACGTAGAAAACCTACAAAGGCTGGGATTCCCACTTGGCCAAGAGCTGACCACTGACCTGATCTTGCAATCTTTGCCACAAGCCTTCAATCAATTTGTCATGAATTATAACATGAATGAAATTGATAAGTCATTGCCTTAAATGCTCAGCATGTTGAGAACTGCTGAGCTTAACCTTAAGAAAGGAAAATCTGACACCATTTTGATGGTGCAGAAGAAGAAAGGCAAGAGCAAGCCTAAAGGCAAGGGAAAGTCCCAAGCCAAGGGCAAAGGCAAAGAACTTAAACCCAAAGGAGGGGTAGCCAAGGAAGGGGCTTGCTTCTACTGCAAGGAAGAAGGACACTGGAAACGTAACTACAAGGCATACCTGGAAGATCTTAAGAAGAAGAGAAGTGAGACTTCTACTTCAGGTATAAATGTTATAGAAGTCAATCTATCTATTTCTTCATCATGGGTATTAGATACTGGATGTGCATCTTACATTTGTACCAATGTGCAGGCGCTGAGAAATAGCAGGGCATTGACAAAGGGCGAGGTGGACCTACGAGTAGGCAATGGAGCAAGAGTTGCTGCTGTTGTTGTAGAAATTTATGATCTATCTTTGCCCTCTGGGCTTGTACTAGAATTAGATGAATGTTGTTATGTGCCTGCCTTAACTAAGAACATCATTTCAGTTTCTTGTTTGGACAAGAAAGGATTTTCATTTATAATAAAGAACAAATGTTGTTCAGTTTATTTAAATGATATGTTCTATTGTAGTGCACCTCTAATGAACGGACTCTATTTTCTAGACTTAGAGAGCCCTATCTATAACATAAGTACCAAAAGGTTCAAGTCAAATGAATTGAACCAAACCTATCTCTGGCACTGTCGCTTAGGTCACATAAATGAGAGTCACTTATCTCAGCTCCATAAGGATGGGCTGCTAGACTCATTTGATTTTGAATCATATGAGACATGCGAGTCTTGCCTTTTAGGCAAGATGACCAAGACTCCCTTTAGTGGACACAGCGAAAGAGCAACAGATTTGTTAGGACTTATACATAGTGATGTATGTGGCCCTTTCAATGTTGCAGCTAGAGGTGGTTATAGGTACTTCATTACATTTACTGATGACTTCAGTAGATATGATTATGTGTATCTCATGACACATAAATCAGAATCCTTTGAAAAGTTCAAAGAATTCAAGAATGAAGTACAAAACCAGCTTGGCAAGAGTATTAAGATACTTCGATCAAATCGAGGTGGAGAATACCTTAGTCATGAGTTTCGTGACTATCTAGCTGAGTGTGAGATTCTATCCCAACTCACTCCTCCTGGGAAACCACAGTGAAATGGTGTATTTAAAGGAGGAATTGTACCCTATTGGATATGGTACGATCTATGATGAGTCACACAGATCTTCCTATATCCTTTTGGGGATATGCTTTAGATACAGCATCCTTTACCCTTAATCGTGTACCATCCAAGGCTGTGATAAAGACACCATATACGATATGGACAGGGAGAAATCCCAAGATGTCTTTTATGAGGATTTGGGGTTGTGAGGCTTACGTTCGACGTCAAGTCTCAGACAAACTAGGACCCAAATCCGATAGGTGCTATTTTGTTGGATATCCCAAGGATACAAAGGGATATTACTTCTACATTCCCAGTCAGCACAAAGTGTATGTGGCAAAGACTGGGGTTTTTCTAGAAAGGGATTTTGTTTCTAGAAAAACTAGATGGAGTACCTTCGATCTTGAAGAAATTCAAGATAAGAACCATAGCACTGAGGCCTTGATGGAGGCTGAACAGGAACCACAAAGTGTTGTGGGTGATGAGGTTGTTGCACAAAGAGTTGTGGAACAACCACCTGTTCAGGTAGACCTACCTCTTTGCAAATCTGATAGGATACGTCGTCAGCCTGAGAGATACTCATTTCTCTTGTCTGATCATGATGACGTTATGCTCATTGAGAATGAGCCTACCTCCTATCAGGAAGCTGTGATGAGCCCAGATTCTGAGAAATGGCTAGAGGCCATGAGATCTAAGATGGAGGCCATGAGATCTAAGATGGACTTTGGTTGATCCACCTGAAGGGGTCTAACCCATTGGGTGTAAGTGGGTCTTTAGGAGAAAGACTGACATGGATGGACTTACACATACCTATAAGGGTCGATTGGTAGCTAAAGGTTTCAAGCAAATTCATTGTATTGACTATGACGAAACCTTTTCTCCAGTGGCGATGTTTAAGTCCATTAGGATCTTGCTTGCTATTGCAGCATACCACGATTATGAGATCTGGCAGATGGATGTCAAAACCGCGTTTCTGAATGAAAACTTACTCGAGGATGTGTACATGACACAACCTGAGGGTTTTGAAGATCCACAGCATACTGGGAAAGTATGCAAGCTGTAAAGGTCCATTTATAGGCTAAAGCAAGCCTCTCGGAGCTGGAATCTTCGATTCAATGATGCGATCAAACAGTTTGGTTTCATTAAGAATGAAGATGAACCCTGTGTCTACAAGAGGGTTAATGGAAACACAGTTGTCTTCCTTGTATTGTATGTGGATGACATACTGCTCATTGGGAATGACATCCCTTCGCAACAGTCTATGAAGACTTGGCTGGGGACGTGCTTCTCAATGAAGGACTTAGGTGAAACAGCTTGTATTCTAGGCATCAAGATCTATAGAGATAGATCTAAGAGATTGCTTGGCCTAAGTCAGAGTACATACATTGACACGGTATTACTACGGTTTGCCATGCAGAATTCCAAGAAGGGACTTCTTTCGATGTCACATGGTGTGAGTCTTTCGAAGACTCAAAGTCCCTCTTCTAGAGAGGAGAGTGACCGCATGGATAAGATCCCTTACGCATCTGCTATAGGATCTATCATGTATGCCATGTTGTGTACTCGTCCTGATGTCTCATATGCTTTGAGCATGACGAGTAGATACCAGTCAGATCCAGGTGAGCGTCACTGGATAACAGTCAAGAATATCCTTAAGTACTTGAGAAGGACTAAAGAATATTTCTTGATATTTGGAGGCGATGAGGAGCTAGTCAGAAGGGTTACAATGATGCTACTTCCAAACCGACTGTGATGATTATAGATCGCAATGTGGTTTGTGTTTTGCTTGAATGGTGGCGCTGTGAGTCGGAAGAGTTCAAGCGGGACACGCATCGATTCTACAATGAAGCCGAGTATATCGTGCATCCGAGGCAAAGAAAGGAGGCAGTTTGGATCCGCAAGTTCATTACTGAGCTTGGGGTGGTTCCTAGCATTGCAGATCCTATAGAGCTCTATTGTGACAACAATGGAGCGTTTGCACAGGCTAAGGAACCTCGCTCACACCAGCGGACCAAACACATACTACGGCGCTTCCATCTCATTCGAGAGATTATCGATAGAGGAGATGTGAAGATTTGCAAAGTACCCACAGAGGTTAACATCGCAGATCCCTTGACCAAGGCTTTGGCACAGAAAAAGCATGATGGTCACACTAGGTCATTGGGTATTAGATACTACGGTGATTGGCACTAGTGCTAGTGGGAGATTGTTAGTGAAAGCCCTAGAGCCAATCATGTGATGATTATTGTATGAACTTTATTGTATCATATTACTATTTATAAAGGCATGGTTATTATATTTACTTGTATTGGTGCCAAATAACTAAATATAATAATATCCTTGAGTAGTAGGTTCTTATCTATATCAATCGATTGGTTGAATCGATAATGAGATGATTTAGAGAACACTACTCTTAATCATTTCTAGTCGAGTATTAACATTCAGGGACAATGTTAATGCGTAGAGACTAGCATGTAGGTCAACACAATGACTTGATCTCACAAGTCATGGATATGAGATATCAAGTTGACACATGGGTATGCATTGGAGAATGTATACTTAATGACTCGCCATGAGAAAGTATCATGGATTGTTATATGAGTGTCATATACTTTCTCATGTGGCTATTAGTATGACTATTAGTCCTTAGACCTGAAGTCACCATGGTTCTCTACATAAGGAGTTGCATACTTTGGCTTCGTCAAACGTCGCCCATAAATGGGTGGACTATAAAGGCAATTACTGGGTATGTAACAAATTATGCGGAGGGATGTGAGTGATGTAGATGGGATCTATCCCTCCTATATGACGGGGGTGACATCGATATTCTTGATAGAGTGAGACCACGAAGTGCATGGCCATGCCCAATTGAGTCAATATGAGATATTGAGCTCATTTGATTAGAGTGAGTCTACTTAGAGTTCAAGATATAGATTGTACCAAGGATGACACGGTCTATGCCTCAATTGGTCAATCTAGATGTCAAGGATAGAGGGATATTGTCACATATTGTGAGAGTCATAATTAGTAGTCACAAAGGTGATGTTGGAGCTCAACATTCTTGTAACTTGGGTAGCAATGATGTGTTGCTAGATACCGCTCATTGCTTATGTTCCTAAATCGGTTTAGGGACATTGCCAACGTTACAAGAACCTATAGGGTCACACACATAAGAGCAATTAGATGGAGATTAGGTTCATATGATGAACCATGAGGATTAGGTTCATGGGATGAACCAAATTGGATTAAGAGTAATCCAAATTAGACTAATTGAGTTAGACTCAAGTTGATTCAAGTGTTGAATGAGTCTAATTTAGATTTGATTCATCAAATCAATTTAAATTAATGAATAGAGATTCATTAAATTAAATTGACTTGAATCAAATGGTTGGATTTGATCAACCATGGGAGATAAGAGGTCAAGTTTGACTTGACTTGAGAGGGAAGATGAAAGGTCAAGTTTGACTTGACCAAATGCCATGTCATGATGATGACTTGGCATTGCCGGCCAATGATGATGCTCCACATCATCATTGACTTTGTCATATGGTGCCAACTCATGAGGGAGACCAAGGGTCATGGGAGTTACATGCATGCATGTAACCCCCTCTCCATAATGTGGTCGGCCACTTCTTGATGGGGGTGAATTGATTTTGGGTAACTCAATCTTCTTCTTCACAACTTCATCTTCTTCCTTGGATCAACTTCCCTCAAGCTCTCTCCCTCTCCCAACCTCCTTGGCTGAACCATCCATAGAGTGCTAGCACACTCAAGGGTGTGGTTTCTCCACCTATTGCTTGTGTGGATACCAATAGAGGAGTGTGCACTTGACACTCTCAATTTCCGGCGAACCTTTTGGACGAGCGGGATTTGCGAAGGGCGTCGCATCGAGGGTAATGTCCTTATCATGTAGATCTAAGGTAGATCTAGGGTTTTATACAAACACATACATGTTTTTTGTTTTAATACATCTTTGCATGGATCCGTGGCCGGACTTCCGGGATTTCCGCAACGCAAAAAGCGGTTTTTGTGGCTCGGAAAGTCCAACACCTCTACTGTAGACCCTCTCAACTACGAATTGGAGGCATAGTTGGCAGCCGAGATAGGAGAAAAGTTATATATTCTCTAACAATTAATCTTATCTTAATTATACTATTTCACTAGTCCAATCATAATACCAATCCAATAAATAATAGGTAAGCATCTACCAACACTATCTACCTATTTATATCTCAACACTAAATAGGCACTTATAACAATAATATCAATCAATAACTACATGTTAATGATGCGCAAGCAACCTAGAATCCAAGGGTTCAACGAATATAGTATTAAAGCAACTCTAGCAATAACACCACATAACCAATAAAATCAAGCACTAAATTCTAAAGATGTTAAAGATCCACCCACCTCTGATGGCAGAGCGTCTTAATTATCTCTAAATCCAAGAATGTGCTTCCGCTTCCAACTCTGTTATAATTAATCCATTATTAATTCAATGATTAGTAAATTTCTAAATCTATTAGCTAATCGATTATGAATCTTTCCATTACTTTATTTAACCCTTAATCAAATTCTTTTAATGGATCATCTAATTTAATTATCTCCTAACCTAATTACTTAACTTAATTATTGGTTAAGCCATTGACATAATTATGTTAACCTAATCAATTTACCGTTTAATCAAATCAAACACAATTAACTTATTCAAATCAAATGATCCTAGTATTGGATTTATCACAACCTAATTAATCTGTATTAATTAAATAATGAATAACATAGCAATTCAATTATAATCCAGATCAACTTGGTAAAAATACAAATCCATTAATCGTTAATTATCCTAGAGTTAATTAATTAACCTAAATAAGTCAATTAAACTGTTTAATTAATCGAAATTAATTATAAACTAAACCTGAATTAATTGATTAAATCACCTCCTAATTATTCCTAATTGCAGATTAATCGTTTCTCACCGACGCGGCCGTGAACAAGGGACAGCTGCTAGCCGATTTTTCGTCGGTGGCGAAGATGGAGCTAGGGCGGCGACAACGCCCGATGCTGGTAGCGATGACCGAAGCGTGTGCGTCTGGTGTCGTGTGCGCGCGATGGGTCCGGTGGTGGCTGGAGAAGAGGGTGGCAACAGAGTCGGCGCTATGGGGCGAGACGCACGGCGGTGGACGTGCGACGGCGTCGTCGGGCTGGATCGCACAGTGGCGTGGCACTGTAGCCATCGACTACAGTGGCACAGGGAAGAAGGCTGGGGCAGCGATGGGAAGAAGGCGACGACTGGCGGTGGAAGGCAGGGCGGAGGTGCGGGGTGGAAGTCGGCGCCGAAGAAGAGGGGAGGTTAATGAAAACGATTAATGCCCTAAATCCCTAGATTTATTTATAACCTAGGTTTTATTGAATTAATCAGCTGGATTAATTCTTTTAATTCAAGTCCTAGAAATTTTGATCTAGCTAATAACTAAGCTTTGAATTAATCCACTTGATTAATTCTTTTTAACCGAGTCCTAAAAATTTTATCCAAAAAATTTTTCATATATTTCAGATAAGATAAATAGAATATTTCGAAGTCTAATAAAATTATTTGGGACTTTTTTTAATTAAATATTAATAATTAAATCTCTGCTTTTCAAACAATCAACTTTATTATTGGATAAAGCCAATTAAACTTAGTCCAATCTAATAAAAGCTTATCCCGAAATTATCAACAAAAATATAAATAAATAATTAATTTCAATTTAATAAAATAGATAAATAAATTTACTTTATTTATCTCGTAATTAAATTAAATTATTATTATATTATATTATTTTAATTTTTATTTAATTTGTTATATATATATATATATTCTGATATATTATAATGTGGGCCTCATCGTAGAACTCCTCGGTGCATTGGAAGTGCTCCCGGAAGTCCTAAAACTCTGCCTGTGTGTAGGCGCTCTGCTCCTCCCATCACTGCCCCTGTGTCTGCTGCTCGGCATATATGTCATCGAGGCACAATCGGAACTCCGAAAAATCATAAGCAGATGTACCTGCATCATGTTCAAAAGTAGATAAAGGTAGTGGTGCAGGTGCAGACTCATGTCGATGTGGACTAGGTGGGCTCCTATGCATGTATGGACTGAAGGGAGAGTGATGCGAAGGGGGAGAGATGGGCGCCGATGTGGATGGTCCCTCATATGGAGGGGACTCCACTATCAGGTCTAAGCGCCAGCTAGCGCGTGTGGTGATGGTGGTACAATCGGGGTCGGGGAGCCTAAGGACCGTCAGGTTTTTCCTTACAAAGCATAAGGAGTATCCTTCTCTTACAATCATCTTCATAGCCATACACACTCCCAGGTCAATCCTAGGGCTCCCCTCTATGCTATCTAGTGCAGTGTAGTCGTACCCCATCCTATGACAAATGTGGGTAAGCAGGCCCCCCACATTAATCTCTCCTCTCGCTGCTTTGCCCATTTTCACTAAGTGTCTAATGAAATGGGACCCTACATCGATGCTACTCCTTTCTTGTAGTATGTCCCATAGGCAAAGCATCTCGCTAGCTCTCACTACACCATCACTCTCCCCACGATAAAAAATACTGCTTGTCATGATTCGGTGGAGGTATCGAAAAATGGGGTTTTGGAGGCGTGATGCTTTGGCCCTAGAAGGGTCATAAGCGTTCTCTCCCATCAATTCAGTCCAAATGATTCGAGAGTTAAACCCAATAGGGGTTCTTCTATCTCCCCCACTCGGCAAGCCAAATCATGAATTCCATTGGTGAAGTGTCCATTCATGCTCAATGTTAAATATCCTAAAGGTTATCCTACCCTCTTCGCTCTCTCTACCCGTTAAAATTTCCGCTTCTAAGGAACTCAAAAATTCTAAAACTATCCTAGGGTAGGTTGGGTGTCTTATTCCCATTATCTCTTCCCACCCCATTTTTGAAAATAGGGCTTGAATGTCACCCAACAACCCTAGGGACTCTAGCAAATCTTCATCAAGATACCTAGTTGCAGTGAGTTTACGAGTAGAAAGCAGGTTATATCTATCCCTATGTTCATTATTGTGAAAAAGAAGGGTTGGTAAGGCGTTACCTTCCTCCAGATCTTGAGGGGTGTCGGTCCTCCTTGCTCGTCGCTTCGAAACACTGGATCGAGATACCACTTGCTTGGTCCTCCTCATCCTTGCTTCTTTTGGCTTCTTTGAAGGTTTGAAAAACTTCTAGGTGGTGGGGATGAAGGATTCACACTGCTAGGGCAAGACAAATTGAAACACACGGTGCGTTTGGGGCAAAAACGCATGGCCTGACCTTTTTAACCTCGCGCGACACAGCTGTGTGAAAACACACGGCCAGGCCATGTGCGCCTCGGGTTAGTCGGGCACGACCATGGGAAAACACACGGCCAGGCTGTGTGTCCCCTTTTTCTCTCCTTTTGTGCACAACGGTCCAAATTTTCTCACACGCTTCGCCGTGTAAGCTAAAAATTGATTTTATTTTTACCTAGCAAGTTCTTTTTGGTCCTAATGCTAAACGAAATGGAAATCAAAGTTCCAATTAACCAAATGAATGCAATACAATCAAAAGAAAACCTAAAAACTAAACTTGGGTTGCCTCCGAAGAAGCGCTTTGTTTAAGGTCGTTTAGCTCGACCACACTCCATTATCAACTTGGCTCTAGACGCTCCGTGAACCTCCATTCATCCGTCTCGGAATCGACATTCAGTGGACTCGACTTTAACCTGCTGAAAGTGAAGCCGTTTAGGAAGGGAGCTTTATACTCTGATAGGCTAAAGAGGATGATCTCCCCATCTACCTCTAATGAGATCTGGTGTGCCTTTACATCTATGCATGCCCCCGCAGTTGCCAGAAAAGGTCTTCCCAAAATGATGGGATTCAGGGGATTGGGTCCTGTGTCTAGTATGATGAAATCCATGGGTATCACAAAATTCTCAATCACCACAGGCACCTGCGTTAGCATGCCAATGGGCTTCTTGATCGTGTCATCTGCTATACGAATCCCTATGCCCGTTGGTTGTATATTACCCAGTCCCATCTCCAGGTAGAATGCATAGGGTATCACACTAACCGATGACCCCAAGTCGTACAATGCTTTATCAAAGCTTTCTCCATAAATCGAGTAGGGGATAACAAATTCACTAGGGTCCTCAAGCTGGGGTGGAATCTTATCCTCAGTTTCGGCTAGGTCAAGTAGGGTAGAAATCATGGCTGCACACCCCTTGGCAAATCTGTTTCTCTGTGCTATTCTCTCACTGCCCACTCCTTCCTCCTTAGCTTGACTCGACTCGGGTAATGATGGAGAGCTCTCCATAGGTTGTGACACGGTTTGGGCTATCTGGGCCAACTGTGTCTTCAACATCCTTGTGTGACTTGCAAGACCGTCAACAGTGGCCTTCAAGTCTCTGAGTGTCTCCTCTGTTTTTTTATGTTGGAGACGGAACTCTTCATTGGCCTTCATTTGGGTAGCAATAAAGTCTTCCATCATCAGTTCTAACCTAGACTTCTGTTGCTGCTGCCCATTGCCCTGTTGTTGCCCATACCCTCCTAATGGTTGGAAGTTCCCCGAGTTATTCTGATAGGAAAAGTTTGGGTGGTTCTTCCATCTGGGGTTGTAAGTATTGGAGTATGGATTGTTGGGCCTTTGATTATAGTCCCCAACCGTATCGCAGTGCTCAATCTGCTCTTCTAAGTTGCTCTATCCTCCATAGTAGTCCTCCCGATACACTGCTAGATGGTTCACGGAGTTGACTGTATATCGTCCTACTACAGGAGCTGGTTGACCACATTCGGAAGCCCATTGATGGTGGTTCTGGGCCACCTCTTCTATCAGCTCCTCTGCTTCCTCGATAGTCTTGTTCATAAGTGCTCCTCCTGTAGTAGAATCAAGGGACATCTTCGTCGCGTACGTGATCCCATTGTAGAAGATGTGGATCACCAGCCACATTTCTAGTCTGTGGTGGGGGCATTGGTAGAGTATCCCCTTATTGCGATCCCAGGCTTCAATTAGGGACTCCCCCTCCTTCTGACGGAAGCTTGTAATTAGATGGCGCATGTGAGCAGTCTTGCTTGGTAGGAAATATTTGTTCAAAAACTGCTACTCACATTACTCCCATGTAGTAATACTTCCCGAAGGTAGGGAGTGAAGCCATGCCTTAGCCTTATCCCACAATGAGAACGGGAATAGGCTCAGAAGGATCATGTCCGCAGGGACTCCATTTATCTTCATTATTGAACAGATTTCCAAGAATGTCTCTAGGTGCCAGTTCAGGTCTTCAATCGCAGCTCCCCCGAATTGACTCTGCTGGACCATATGTATCAGTGCTGGTTTCAATTCAAAGTTGTTAGCCGAAATGGATGGTCCAGCTATGCTCGGCCTAAATCCTCTAGCACTAGGAGATGCATAATCCCGCAGAGCCCGGCTACCTATATTTACTTTGGATGCAGCTTGGTCCTCCATCCTCTTCTGTTCGACTCTCCGACGATGATAGGTTCGTTCGATTTCTAAATCGATCGAAATCACGCCTTTCGATCCTAAACATCTAAGCATACAAAGAACTGAGCCACAAAAAATTAGGAGTATTTCCTAATACTAGAGGATAGGAAATAAACTAATCTAGTTGCCAAAATTAAATAGTCAATAAGAAAATAGAAAACTATTGCTAAAATAAAATAAAACTAAATCTATATATGGAAAATCTAGAACTAAAGTAAATAAAGCAAAATAAAAATAAAAATAAAAAAGGAAGTAAAGCAAGTAAATAAATCTAATCCTAAGTCCGATCCAATTATCCACCTCTTGATTCAATATCGAATCAATCAGTCCTCGGCAACGGCGTCAAAAACTTAATGTACACAAACATGACCTCAAATCTCACGATGGAGACCATTGAGGACTCAAAGCGCGCGCTCGCGCTCAATGCCTGCAAGTGCATGGATGTCATCAAGTAATAAAAAGATTATTGATCCCACAGGGACTGAGATTCGAGTACCGATTTGTTCAGTGGATGTTATTGTTCGGGACTAGACTCTAAAGGTTGCAATTAGGAGGGTTGTCGACGGTCCTAACTCTAATACAATGTCACACGGAAGAAAAGAAGGGTTGCTACGGGTCTTTAGATGGATTCTAGGATGTCAATTTCGTTTGTGTGTCGTGGAACACGTTTTCAATTGGGTTTTGCTTAGGTTTCTAATTATGGTTTTGTGGAAAGGACATCATACACTCCCCGATGAGCCTTCATGTCTATCAGAAGCTACCTCTGCCATACCAGGTCAACCCCTGGCTTTAGGACGGGATAGTCGGTATGAGGATGCCGAATCGATCCCTACGATGAGTCGAAAACGAGGCGCGTTTCCTACTCTATCGCATCCTTCTACCCACAATTACCGGTGATGAGGCCAACCCTTAGGTCCCTCTTTAATTCCCCTAAATCTTTGATACGAGGGTTGTCACCCCTCGTATCGGCTAAGCACAGTGACTAGAAACCCAAAATGATAACTATAGATCTAAACTGAAACACCAATTGCAAATATAAATTCAAGAACGAAAAGATATTTGAATTAACATGTTCCAACTCAACACAAACTACTCCCTAATCCTAGAACCAGAGAGTCTACTCTAGAGATATGAGAGAAGAAACACAAGGCATGATCATATCCATATAAACAATAGAATTTACACAAAGAATAGGATTTACAATGCAATGTAGGTCTTCTCCTCGGCATTGAAGTGCAGAATCTTGACCTCCAACGGTGTTTTTCCTCCCCGTTACGAGTTCTCGAAGCTTTTCAAGGCTTCGGAGTGTCGTCCCAGCCATCGTGCCTCTCCCCTAGGGTTTGGGCAGAGCTTTTCTTATATAGACATTGAAGGTGGAAACTTCGCTTCCCACTTCAACTCGGTCGCTAGTGCATGGCGATCCCATCTACGTCTCTGGATTAAAAAAAATTAATCCTTGATGAAGAGGGATTACCCAAGCAACCGATCCATCGTCGTGCTATTCGATTAGAGTGGTCACTTGAACAAACTTGTTGTTCAAGAAACCTACCTCTTATCTACGATTAGCCGCGGAATAGATGATGTATGGATCGCCGGTTTTTGTGTTTGTCTTCGGGGTCCAAGTAAATTAGCCACATACAATTAATTATATCATACAAAGAAACAAAAGGAAATCAAAACAAGAATTATACCTCTTGTTTACCTCTAGGTCTTCTATTGTATGTCCTATCCTCCTCTTGGACGTTGTGTGGGCAACGATCCTCCAAGAGTTGAAGCCTCCTAGATCACGATCTTCCTTTCCTTGCTCGCTCCGAACAAAAGGAAGAATACTCGAACCCTTCTTCTCCTTACTTGCGCCAACCACCAAGCACCAACTTGGTGTCCGCTGGCCCTAAGGAATGGGAGAGGATTTGCCGACCAAGATTAATATCTTGCCGCCAGCCAAAGGAGAGGGAGAGCTGTCGGCCAAGTCTTGATGATGGATCTTGTTGCTGCCAACTAAAAGTAGAAGCCAACCCTAGGTTGCCGCCGCCCAAGATGAGAAGCAAACCCTAGCCACCTCCTAGTTGTCGACCAACAAACCCTAACCAAAACCTAGTTGCCGCCCAAGGCTTTGGAAGCAAACCCTAGCCTCTCTCTATTTCTCTTGCCGCCTGATGTAAGCAAAACATATAGGGTTTTAGGAGTAGTTTTCGCTCACATCTTGTTACATTTTGCATTAGTTTCATGCATATGTTACTCTATTTTTGCATGCATTTCCTATTTTCTAGTTCGGAGGTCTGCTCGTTGTTCTATTGAATGCAGGTTGGCTTTTTGGGCAGAAAAGATGCATTTTCGGAGCGAAAGAAAGACATTTCATGCTAGACGCAGAGTGGGACACGACCAGGGTGTGTGGATTCACACGGCCATGTCCGATGGGCAAAGATCAGCACACCAGGGCAACACACGGCCTGGCCATGTGGAAATACACGACCGTGTGGCGGCCCGATGGAGTTGCGCGACTAGGATTTTTTCTCGATTTCGCAGTGGTCCGAGGCGACGTCTATATAAGGATGGCTCCACCCAAACCCTAGGGAGGAGGCACGACGGCTAGAACGGCATGCCGAAGCCCTAAAGAGCTTCGGTAACTCGCAGTGGGGAGGAGGAACGCCGCCGGAGGTCCACCACTTGCAACACAACGCCAGAGAGAAGGTCATAATGCATTGTAATCTCTATTTTTACGCTCTCTTTCTATTGTAATTGAACTTAAACATGTGTTGTGATTCTTCCTTCGAGTTTATGGAGTAGAACTTTTGATTCTAGGATTAGGGAGTAGCTTGTGTTCATAGACAATGTTGGTTCATATTAAATTCTGGCCAAAAGTTTGATTTGACAATTGGATGTTGCTCTCTATTATACCTACGTGTATTTGGCTTTCTTTTCGCTATGCTTAGGCGATACGAGGTGGTGACAGCCCTCGCAATCTAGATTTAGGAGGTTTGATCAAGGAATCTAGGGGTAAATCTGACCTCCCATAACTGCGGGGAGAAGGGAGCGATGGAATCGGAAATGGTCCACTGCAAGGATTGATTTGACATCCTCATACCCTCTATCCCATCCTTTTGGGCAAGGATAGCTCCCGGTGAATGCAGCGGCTTTGCGGGAGAGTGTATGATGTCCCTTCCCCAAAACCGTAAGTAGAAGTTTAGACGATGCCAATTGACAACGTTGTTCTATGGTAAACAAGTGAAACCCCGACACACTCTTTTCCTCCTCCGTGTGACACCGCACTGAGTAGGGTCCTCCGATAGTCCTCACCAACCGACTCTCACTGAGATTTCATTTGAACAATTGCAACCACTTAGCGTATTGGTATTCGAATCCCAGTCCTTGTGGGATTGATAATCTATTTATTACTTAACGACATCCGTGCACTTGCGGGCGTTGAGCGCGAGCGCGTACTTTGAGTCTTCGACGGTCTCCGTTGCGAGATTTAAGGTCGCGACCGTGCGCATCAAGTTTTTGGCGTCGTTGCCGGGGATTGTCGATTCGATATCAATCGAATGGTGGTAGATTGGATCGGACTTAGGATTAGATTAATTTCCTGCTTTATTTTTCTTTTGGTTTATTTTATTTGCTTTAGTTTTATTTTCCATATCTAGATTTAGTTTTTATTTTTCAGTAGTAATTTCCTTTTTACTTATTGCATCTTAGGTTTTTATTTGCTAGATTTATTTATTTTCTACTTTTACTGCTAGGTTAGCACTCTTACTTTTGTTGTTTGGTTCGTCGTATGCTTAGAAGTCTAGGGTCGGAAGGTCTAATTCTGATTGATTTAGAGATAGAGTGAACCTTTCACCGTTGGAGAGCAGTACAACAAAAAATGGAAGATCAAGTTGCTTCCGAGGTGAACATAGGAAGCCGACCTCTGTGGGACTACGCAGCTCCTAGCGCTAGAGGATTCAGGCCGAGCATAGCTGGACCATCCATATCGGTGAATAACTTTAAGCTGAAGTTGGCACTCATACATATGGTCCAACAGAGTCAATTTGGGGGAGCTGCAACTGAAGACCCAAACTGGCATCTTGAGGCTTTTCTAGAAATCTGCTTAACCATGAAACTGAATGGAGTACCTTCTGACGCGATCCGCCTGAGCCTGTTTCTGTTTTCACTGCGGGATAAGGCTAAGGCTTGGCTTACCCTCTGCAAAGATCACCACATGGGAGCAGTGTGAGCAGCAGTTTCTGAATAAATACTTCCCACCAAGTAAGACTGCTCACATGCGCCATCTTATCACTAGCTTTCGCCAGAAGGAGGGGGAGTCCCTGTTCGAAGCATGGGATCGCTACAAGGGGCTACTTTATCAATGCCCACACCACAGACTAGAGAGGTGGTCGGTGATCCACATTTTCTATAATGGTATCGCTTACGCCACGAAGATGTCCTTAGATTCAGCTGCAGAAGGAGCCTTAATGAATAAGACCATCGAGGAGGAAGAGGAGCTTATTGAAGAGGTGGCACAAAACCACCACTAATGGGCCTCCGAATGTGGTCAACCCACACCTGTAGTGGGACGTTACACTGTCAACTCCATGGACCATCTTTCAGGAAGGATGGACGCGCTAAGAAGATGGTTTGACTCTTTGAATACTTCATCTGCATGTGCGGCCATTGACTTTAGAGAGGGGGCGGCAGCGTATCGAGAGGACCACTTTGTACGGCAGGGGACTTCAGACGAGCAGATCGAGCATTGTGGCGCGATTGAGGACTATGATCAAAGGCCCCACTACTCTATTACCTATAATCCCCGATGGAGGAGTCACCCAAATTTCTCCTACAAAAATAATTCAGGAAACCCCCAACCATCCGGAGGATACGGGCAGCAGAAGGACAATGGGCAGTGACCATAGAAGTCCAGACTGGAACAGATGATGGAGGACTTCATCGCTACCCAAACTAAGGCCAATGAAGAATTTCGTCGCCAGCATCAAAAGTTTGAAGAAGCACTGAGAGACTTGAAGGCCACCGTTGATGGCCTTGCAAGTCATACTAGGATGTTGGAGACACAAGTGGCCCAAATAGTCCAATCCGTGTCACAACCTGTGAAGAACTCTCCGCCAAGCCAAGGAAAAGAGGAAGGAGTAGGGCAAAGTAGCCAATTCGCCAAGGGATGTGCAGCCATGATTTCCACCCTACCTAACCAAGCTGAGTTTGAAGAGAAAATCCCAGTACAACTTGAGGACCTTGGTGAATTCGTTATTCCCTGCTCGATTTATGGGGAGAGTTTCGATGAAGCGCTATGCGATTTGGGGTCATCAGTCAGTGTGATGCCCTATGCATATTTTCTGAAGATGGGACTGAGCGGGCTCCAACCAGCGAATCTTGGTATTCATATGGGGGATGATTCAGTGAAGGAGCCCGTTGGCCTGCTACCACACATTCCTGTAATGATTAAAGATTTTGTGATACCCACGGGCTTCATCATACTGGACACAGGACCGAATCCCTAGAATCCCATCATTCTGGGAAGGCCTTCTCTAGCAACCGCAGGGGTGTGCATTGATGTGAAGGCACACTGGATCTCCCTGGAGATAGACGGGGAGATCATTCTTTTCAGTCTTTCGGAACAAAGAGCTTCCTACTTTGACGACTTCACGATTAGTAGATTGAAACCGAAACCTCCAGATGCGGATTCCGAGACAGATGAATGGAGGTTCACTGAACCACTGGAGCCGAGTTGATAGAAGAGTGAGGTCGAGCTAAACGACCTTAAACAAAGCACTTCTTGGGAGGCAACCCAAGTTTAGTTGTAGATTTCCCTTTTTCCTATTGCATTGCATACATGTGTTAGATTTTAGTTTTGATTTCCATCATATTTAGAGTTAGGAGGAGAAAAGAACTTTGCTAGGCAAAAATGAAACCCAAATTAGTCTACACGGCGAAGTGTATGAACAAATTCGGGTCATGGTGTATGAAAGGGGCAAAAAATGGGAGCACACGGCCTGGCCGTGTGTTTTCCCACGGCCGTGCCCGCTTGTCCAGAGGTGCACACGACCTGGCCATATGTTTTCACATGGCCGTGGCGCGCGAGGTTAAAAGGGGCGAGCCGTGTGTTTTCACCTCATTTGCGCCGTGTGCTTCAAAAGTTCTTTCCCTAGCCATATGATTTCGTTTTCCCCTTCCCCTAGAAGCATTTCCAATCTCTTTAGAAGCCAAAAGGAGCAAGGATGAGGAGGAGCAAGACCGTAGCATCCCAATCCGGTGCCTCGGAGCGACAAACAAGAAGATCCGATGCTCCTCAAGCTTCGGAAGAGGGTAACGCCCTAGCCCCTCTACTTTTTCGCAATAATGAGCAAAGAGATAGGTTCAATATGCTCTCTACTCATAAACTTACTGCTACTAGGTACTTAGATGAGAATTTGTTAGGATCTTTAGGTTTGTTGGGTGACATGCAAACCCTATTTGCAAAAATGGGGTGGGATGAGATAATGGGAATAAGGCACCTAACCTACCCTAGGATAGTTTTAGAATTTTTGAGTTCTTTAGAGGCGGAAGTTTTAATGGGTAGAGAGAGCGAGGAGGGTAGGATAACTTTTAGACTTTTTAATATTGAGCATGAGTGGACCCTTCACCAATGGAACTCATGCTTTGGCTTGCCAAGTGGGGGAGAGAGAAGAACCCCTAATTGGTACAACTCTCGTTTGATTTGGACTGAGTTGATAGGGGAGCATGTTTATGACCCTTCTAGGGCCAAAGCGTCGTGCCTCCAAAACCCCGTCTTTCGATACCTTCACTGTGTCATGGCCAGTACTATATTTGGTCGTGGAGAGAGTGACGGTATAGTGAGAGCCAGTGAGCTGCTTTGCCTATGGGACATGCTACAAGAGAGGAGTAGCATCGATGTAGGGTCCCACCTCATCAGACACTTAGTGAAGATGGGCAAAGCAACACGTGGAGAGATCCATGTAGGAGGCCTACTTACCCACATATATTATAGGATGGGGTACGACTACACAGCATTGAAGACTATAAAGGGGAGCCCTAGGATTGACCTAGGAGTATGCATGGCCATGAAGATGATTATAAGAGAAGGAGACTCCTTATGCTTTGTAAGGAAAATTGTTTACATCCCTTAGGCTCCCCAACCCGGATCGTACCACCATCACTATACGTGCCAATTGGCGCTTAGACATGATAGTGGAGTCCCCTCCACATGAGGGACCATCCACATCAGCACCTATCTCTCCACCTTTGTACCACTCTCCCTCCAGTCCATACATACATAGGAGCCCACCTAGTCCACGCCGACACGAGCCTACACCTGTGCCACCATCTTTTTCTACTTTTGTGCAGGATGCAGGCACGTCGACATATGATTTCTTGGAGTTCCGATCGTGCCTCGACGACATTTACACTGAGCAGCAGACACAGAGGCAGCGATGGGAGGAGCAGAGCGCCTACCAGCAGGCAGAGTTCCAGGGATTCCGGGAGCATTTCCAGCAGGCAGAGGAGTTTTATGATGAGGCCCGCATATACTTCCAGGAGGAGGCTGCTCATCGCTAGGATGAGACAGCTTACCGCAGGGAGATGCGCCAGCATATGCACGCCCAGTAGGCACAATGGGCTAGGGAGGAGGAACACCAAGCAGTCTCTACATCCACCAGCTCTCAGATCGACCATATGTATATGTGGCATCAGCGACTCAGCAGCAGGTTCTCCTAGGATCCAGAGGTGCCCAGACTCCCAGACTTTCCACCTCGTCCACCATATTAGAGGTATATTTTTGTTTAAGTCTGGGGGGGACCCCAAAATCTATTTTGTTTTGTTTTCCTAGTAGTAGTTTCTTTTCTGGTATTTGCATTTGTTCATGCATGCATGAGTTGTTTAGTTCCTTTCAGTACTTAATTTTTGGTGTCTTAAAAGCTACCTCAGTAGTATTTTTGAAAGTTGCCTGCATGAAGTGTTCCCATAAGTAGCTTAACTCCATTTATCTTGTGGTATTTTATTCTATGTGCTCTATTGAATGTTCTAGACTTGCACTGTTTAGCTCTATTTTTTCACTCACACATGTTGAACATTTTGAAAGGGAGAATTTAGTACATACCTAGTTATGATTCACTTCAGTAGTCTAGTACTTTAGAATCCATAGGTGACTCTAGGTTTAGCATTTTAGTTACTGGAGATGCTCGGATTGTGTAAGCCCATTCGAAAAAATCAAGATCCCTGTGAGCCGAAAAAATTTTTTGAGAGGGATAAAAAAATAGTTGTCGTGGGTGGAAATGGCTAGGTGCCCCTTTGAGACCAAGTTAGGTTACTGGGGAAACATCTCCCAATTTCTCTCAATACCGAGCACGCCTTTGAGAGTTTATGCTAGATCTAGGGAACGACCCTCGCTTTGGGCAGGTAAGTGCCTAAGAGCCGGAAACCTTAGGAAAGCTATGGGGTGACGACTTAACTCACCATGGAACAAGCATCCCCTAAGAATAATTCACCTAGAACGAGCACGAGGAGCTAACTTAGTGAATTTTTAGAACATATTTGTCTTGCTTTGATTACAAATACCACCTGATAAATTTAGTTAGCATGCTAATTATGGAACAATATCTTTTTAAAATTTCATGGCATTGAGGTTTGCTTGAGGACAAGCAAAGATTTAAGTCTGGGAGGAGTGATGTGAGCAAAATATATAGGGTTTTAGGAGTAGTTTTCACTCACATCTTGTTACATTTTGCATTAGTTTCATGCATATGTTACTCTGTTTTTGCATGCATTTCCTATTTTCTAGTTCGGTGGTCTACTCGTTGTTCTTTTGAATGCATGTTGGCTTTTCGGGCGGAAAAGACACATTTTCAGAGCGAAAGAAGGACATTTCATGCTAGACGTAGAGTGGAACACGGCCAGGGCGTGTGGATTCACACGGTCATGTCTGATGGGAGAAGATCAGCACACCAGGGCCGCACACGGCCTGGTCGTGTGGAAACACACGGCCGTGTGGTGGCCCGATGGAGTTGCGCAACTAGGGTTTTTTCCCGATTTCGCAGCGGTCCGAGGTAACGTCTATATAAGGATGGCTCCGCCCAAACCCTAGGGAGAAGGCACGACGAAGCCCTAAAAAACTTTGGTAACTCGCAGCGGGGAGGAGGAATGCCGCCGGAGGTCCACCACTTGCAACACAATGCCAGAGAGAAGGTCACAACGCATTGTAATCTCTATTTTTGCGCTCTCTTTCTATTGTAATTGAACTTAAACATGTGTTGTGATTCTTCCTTCGAGTTTATGGAGTAGAACTTTTGATTCTAGGATTAGGGAGTAGCTTGTGTTCATAGACAATGTTGGTTCATATTAAATTCTGGCCAAAAGTTTGATTTGACAATTGGATGTTGCTCTTTATTATACCTATGTGTATTTGGCTTTCTTTCCACTATGCTTAGGCGATACGAGGTGGTGACAGCCTTCACAATCTAGATTTAGGAGGTTTGATCAAGGAATCTAGGGGTAAACCTGACCTCCCATAACTGCGGGGAGAAGGGATTGGTCGAATCGGAAATGGTCCACCGCAAGGATTGATTTGGCATCCTCGTACCCTCTATCCCATCCTTTTGGGCCAGGATAGCTCCCGGTGAATGCAGCGGCTCTGCGGGAGAGTGTATGATGTCCCTTCCCAAAAATAGTAAGTAGAAGTTTAGACGACGCAAATTAACAACATTGTTCTGTGGTACACAAGTGAAACCGAAGTCCTAGAATCACTTTTTTTAAGACCCCGACACACTCTTTTCCTCCTCCGTGTGACACCACACTTAGTAGGGTCCTCTGATAGTCCTCACCAACCGACTCTCACTGAGATTTCGTCCGAACAATCACAACTGCTTAGCGTATTGGTACTCGAATCCCAGTCCCTGTGGGATCGATAATCTATTTATTACTTGACAACTTCCGTGCACTTGCGGGCATTGAGCGCGAGCGCGTACTTTGAGTCTTCGACGATCTCCGTTGCGAGATTTAAGGTCACGACTGTGCGCATCACCGCCCAAGCCTTGGCCCCCTTTTTATAGAGTTAGGCTTAAGCCTCCTTTCAATCTCCACCATCAGATCTAGAGATTTAATCTCCACCGTCGGATCTAGAGATTTAATCTCCACCGTTGGATCTAGGCTTTCATGAGGTTTTTAATAGGCTACAATAGGGACCATGAGGAGGAGTTGTATCTTAGCCACCCAATGGATCTAGCCCACATAAAGTCCGATCCATTAATGATAATCCATTCCACTAGAGGATTATCATTGATCTACCTCACCAACCCCCATAAATAAATATAGGTTCCATATATTAATTGTACAAATATCTCCCCGTGTTTAAGATCTCGAATGTCCGTCAATTAATTAATTTACTGACAATTAATTAATCAACATCTAACTCCATGAGTAGTACCACTCAACCTTATCATTATGCCGGACCAAGTCCACCTGCAGGGTTTACATGATGAACCTTATAAGCTCCTTAAGGGGACATCATCATCCTAATATATAGGACACGATTTCCTCCTATAATCAACGACACACCATGTAAATAATATCATTTCCCAACTTACCGAGACTATCGATTTACTCTATAAATCTCGCCCATTGGTAAATCAAAGAAATAAATACTAAGTACATGTGCTCGTTATTATATTGGGATTAAGAGTATGTACACCATAATATCCGAGGTTCGATTCAATTATGTAGTCAGCAATAAATCGAATCACCTCTAAGTTGGTCCTGCTCAATACACACAAAGTGTACTAGTGTAATTCTATGGTCAAGACAAACCAATACCAAATTACACTACAACCATATCAATGGTTTGTCCAAAACCATCTCAGTTGTGAGCTTCTACTTATACTCTACAAGGAACTGATAACTTGATCTTCCGTGTGACACTACACACCATGTTATCTACAATTTACAGTATCAGACAATATGCATAACCATAAATATGCAAACAATGATCATGTGATTCTTATTTCAAAAATAAAGATGTTCATACAAAAGATAGACTTTTCAGTATACATCCCAACAATCTCCCACTTATACTAAAAGACTATGTTGTTCTCACACTGCCATACATCTGATTCCCATTCCCTCCACATGCCTATCAAAAGCTCTCGCTTAAAGGGCCTTAGTGAAAGGATCTACCAAGTCATCCTCTGATGTAATCTAGGCCACAACAACTTCTCCTCGCTTTACGATTTCTCGTATCAGGTTGTACTTGCGCTCTATGTGTTTACTTTCCTTATGGGCTCGTGGTTGCTTCGAGTTTGCAACTGCACCACTATTATCACAATAAATTGTGATAGTTCTGGGCAAACCAGGAATCACATCCAAGTCTATCAAGAAGTTTCTGAGCCATACAGCTTCTTTGGTCGCCTCAGAGGGTGCCACATACTCAGCTTCCATGGTAGAGTCTGCCACGCATTTCTGCTTGACACTCCTCCATACAATGGCTCCACCTCCTAAAGTAAACACAAAACCTGAGGTAGACTTACTGTTATCCCTATCTGATTGGAAGTCAGAATCTGTGTAATCCACAGGGAGTAATTGATCTTCCTGGTATACCAACATATAATCCCTAGTCCTTCTCAGGTACTTGAATATATGCTTTATCGCAGTCTAATGTCCTTGTTCTGGATTACTCTGATATCTGCTAACCATGCCAACGACAAAGCAGATATCTGGTCTCGTATATAGCATAACATACATGAGGCTTCCTACTGCCGAAGCATAAGGAACCGCCTTCATCTCCTCTATCTCCTTTGATGTTCTAGGACACATCTCTTTAGATAAAGATACTCCATGCCTAGAAGGTAGAAAACCTTTCTTGGAGTTCTGCATGCTAAAATGAGCCAAAATGGTGTCTATGTATGAAGTTTGAGATAAGCACAACATTCTTTTCCTGTGATCCCTTATAACCTTGATCCCAAGGATGTGTCGCACTTCTCCCAAGTCCTTCATATCAAACTGTTAGGACAACCATACCCTTACGTCCGATAACACCTTGACATTGTTGCCAATTAACAAAATATCATCTACGTATAGTACAAGAAATATCACTATGTTTCCGTCACATCTCTTGTATACACAAGACTTATCCGGACTTTGAATAAATCCATAAGACTGGATTACCTCATCAAAGCGGATGTTCCAAGATCTCGAAGCTTTCTTCAATCCATAAAAGGACCGATTAAGCTTGTACATAAGATGCTCTTTTCCCTTTGCAATGAATCCCTCTGGTTGCTCCATATAGATGTTTTCCTCAAGACTTCCATTAAGGAAAACTGTCTTGACATCCATCTGCCACACCTCATAATCCATATGAGTAGCAAAACATAAGAGAATCCGGATAGACTTTAGCATGGCTACCAGCGAAAAAGTCTCCTCATAATCGATACCCTCTTTCTGAGTATACCCTTTTGCAACAAGCCTTGCTTTAAAGGTCTCAACCTTCCCGTCTATTTCTCTCTTTCTTTTGTAGATCCACTTGCATCCAATGGTTTTTACACCATTGGGTGGTTCTACTAGCTCTCAGACCTGATTTGAATCCATAGATTCTATCTCAGAATTCATTACACTTTGCCAAGATACCGCATCTTTATCTTGGATTGCCTCGTCATATGTCCAGGGATCAGGTTCATATTCGCCAAGGACCAAATCAGAAGATTCTCCCAAGAACATAAATCTATCAGGCTGTCTAACAACCCTCCCACTACGATGAGGTATTACTTGTGTATCCTCTGTGACACGCGGTGCAGTCACTTGTGGTATATCCTCTTGTACTGGTGGTACTGAAGTAGTGACTTCCCCTCTCAATTCCTCCAGAACAATCTTACTCATGGGCTTATGATTCATCACATAGTCTTCCTCTAGAAATCTGGCGTTCGTGCTAACGATCACCCTCTGATCTCTAGGACTATAAAACAAAGCACCTTTCGTTCCTCTAGGATAGCCAACGAACATGCGCACTTCTGTACGAGGTTCCAACTTACCAAAGATTCCTTCAAAGACATGGTCGACTCCCCAACCAATATGTCCTGTCTCAGACTAGGCTTTCGTCCAGTCCACAATTCTGTGGGAGTAGAAGGCATTGATTTAGATGGTACCAAGTTCAAAATATACACTGTCATATCTAGAACATACCCCCAGAACGAATCTGGCAACTCAGAATAACTCATCATCGATCTAACCATCTCCATAAGAGTCCTATTCCTTCGCTCCGCTACATCATTTTGCTGGGGTGTGCCAGGTGCAGACAATTGGGGTTGAATCCCAACTTCTGATAAGTAATTCCTAAACTCTCCCAAGAGGTACTCACCACCACGATCAGATCGTAGTGTCTTGATACTTTTACCTTAACGTTTCTCCACATCATCCTTGAATTCTTTAAACCTGTCAAAGCATTCAGACTTGCTGTGCATCAAATAAATGTATCCATATCTTGAATAATTGTCTATAAGAGAGACGAAATATTCAAAACCACCTCTTGCTTAGATAGACATAGGACCACACAAATCAGAATGAACTAATTCCAACACATCTTTGGCTCTATATCCCTTGGCCTTAAAAGACCTCTTGGTCATTTTACCCTCCAAACAAGATTCGCAAGTTGGGAAATCTTCTACCACTAATGAACCCAGAGGTCCATCAGCTATCAACCTTTGAATTCTGCTTAGGTTAACATGACCTAACCTTAGATGCCAAAGATATGTTTGGTTCATTTTCAAAGGTTCTTTTCTCTTATTAGAATTAGAAGATGAGTTATTTACTTCTATTTGCATCGTGGGAGCTTTTGGTTCAAGGGTATATAAATTTCCTATCAATGCACCAGAACAAATAATCTCCCTATTCCATTTTATAACAACTCTGTCATTAAAAGAAATAGAATATCCATCCATAAACAATTTAGAAATTGAAATCAAATTCTTTCTAAATAAAGGTACATAAAGGAAATTTTTCAGAACCAAAACTTTATCCTCTCAAAAGACAAATAAACATCTCCCACTGCAACAACCGCCACCTTCGTAGCATCGCCCAAGTAAACGGTAATCTTCCCCTCAGCTAGTCATCTGGTTTCCTGGAACCCCTGCAAAGTATTGCAGACATGATCAGTGGCTCCCGTATCTACACACCAGGTGCCGGTAGATAACATCGCTAAATATGTTTCAACGACTAGACCAAAAGATATACCTTTGTTCTGCTTTCGGTTGGGGCAGTCCTTCTTCCAATGTCCAGTCTGCTTGCAAGTGAAGCACTTGCCTTTCGGCTTCTTCACTCCTCCATGAGATCCTCCCGCCACCTTTGCCGCACCTTGTTTCTTCTTCTTCTTGCCTTTCGGCTTAGAAGTAGAAACCTTTTGGGCAACCATGGCCTGAGCCTGAGCACTCTGACAAAAAAACCCCTCTGCCACTTGGAGTTCTATCAGAAGCTCCACTAATGAATACAACCTCTTATTCTTGTTGTAGTTCAGGCAAAACTGCTCAAAACACCTAGGTAGAGACTGGAGAATGATATCGACCTGGGTTTCCCCATCGATCTCAGCTCCAAGGACTTCCATCTCATTCAAATGAGCCATCATCTTGAGAACATGATCCCTTACGAGTGTTCCCTCGATCATTGTGGTAGTCATTATAGGGATGTATACTGAAAAATCTATCTTTTATATGAACATCTTTATTTTGAAATAAGAATCACATGATCATTGTTTGCATATTTTTATGGTTATGCAATATTGTCTAATACTTTACATTGTAGATAACATGGTGTGTGTTGTCACACGGGAGATCATGTTATCGGCTCCTTGAAAAGTATAAGTAAAGGCTCACAACCGAGATGGCTTTGGACAAACCATCGGAATGGTTGTAGTGTGATTTGGTATTAGTTTGTCTTGACCATAGAATCACACTAGTGCACTTTGTGTGTATTGAGTAGGACCGACTTAGAGGTGATTCGATTTATTGCTGACTACATAATCGAATCGGACCTCAGATATTATTTAGTACATGCTCTTAATCCCGATATAATAATGGGCACATATACTTAGTACTCATCTCTTTGATTTACCAATGAGCGAGATTTATAGATTAAATCGATAGGCTCGGTAAGTTGGGAGATGATATTATTTATATGGTATGTCGTTGATTATAGAAGGAAACCATGTCCTATATATTAGGATGATGATGTCCCCTTGAGGAGCTCATAAGGTTCGTCATGTAAACCCTGCAGGTGGACTTGGTCCGGCATGATGAAAAGGTTGAGTGGTACTACTCAAGGAGTTAGATGTTAATTAATTAATGGTCAGTAAATTAATTAATCGACGGACATTCGAGATCTTAAACACGGGGAGAAAATGTACAAATAATATATGGAGCCCATATTATCATATGGGGGTTGGTGAGGTAGATCAATGATGATTCTTTAGTGGATTGGATCATCATTAGTGGATCGAACTTTATGTGGGCTTGATCCATGGGGGGCCAAGATCCAACTCCTCCTCATGGTCCCTAATGTAGCCTATTAACACCTCATGAAGCTTAGATCCAATGGATAGAAACAAAACTCTAAGATCCATAGGTAGAGATTAAATCTCTAAGATCCGACGGTTGAGATTAAATCTCTAGATCCGACGGTTGAGATTAAATTCCTAGAACCAACGGAGGAGATTAATTCATGACTTATCCCTAACTCTATAAAAGGAGGCCATGGGAGTTGGCGTGGATGAACATTGAATAGAGCTAGGGTTTGGGCGGCAAGAAGGTGAATCCTAGTTGAGATAGGATTAGGGTTAGGGTTTGGAGGCTAGGGCGGCACCAAATAAGGCAAGGTTTCCTTTCTTCTTCCTTGTCCATTGGTCGGCGTACATCTTCTTTCCAGCCCCTTTCCAGCCCTTGGCTGGTGCCCAAAAGCTCCCTTCTTCTTCTCCTTAGGTGGTGGAAACAAGATATAGGGCTTCCCTTGGTGTCTTGATTGTTTTCCATCATCTTCTCCACCTTCTAGTTGGCCGGTGGCAAGGAGATTGTATGCTCCTTATTGGTTGGTTTTAGGGAGGAGAAAAAGCTTGTTTCTATTCTTCCTCTTGCTTTGGAAGAGCAAGGAAGGAAGATTTGCGATCTAGGAGCTTCGACTTTTAGTATAACGTCGCCCACACGACGTCCAAAAGGAGGAAGGTCATACATTAGAAGATCAAGAGGTATATCTATTCTCTTTTCTCTTTTGTTTATTGATTGTATTTGTTTTTCAATTATAAGCATGTTATAAATCTGTAAATGGCTAAATAATACTTGGATCCCGAGCATAAACACGAAAATCGACGATCCGGACATCGTCTATTCTGCGGCTACTCGTAGAATAGAGGTTGGTCGCTTGAACAACTAGTTTGTTCAAGTGACCTCTCTAAACAAATAGCACGACGATGACTTGGTGGTTTGGGCAATCCCTTTTGTCTAGGATTAAATTTTTTAATCCAGGGACATCGAAGGGATCGCCATGGTCAAGCTACTGAGGTGAAGTGGGAAGCGAAATTTCCCCTCACGGACTCGATAAGCAAAACCCTTCAGTCATCAGGTTTCTCATGGCTTCCTACCTAGCAGCCCGATTCTGGTGTTCGAAAAACTCCTTGAGATTGAGCATCATGTCATAAGCAGTGGGCATGACTTGATGCTGATGTTGCAATACATTTGACATAGAAGCCAAAATGTAACACCGTGCCATCTCATCAGCCTTTATTCACTTCTTATGACTCTCCTTCTCCTTTTCCTCAAAATCATCCATAGGCTTAGGAGGATACTCTTCGAAGAGTACATATTTGTACTCCTCAGTAGTCAAGACAATATCAAGATTCCTCTTCCAATCAACATAATTGGGTCCATTAAGTTTATTCTCTTTTAGTATCACAGCAAGCGATTTGAAAGTCATTTTTGAAAAACCTAAGAATCACATAGATCAAAACATTAGATTTCAAAAAATTATTGATTCTTCAAACAATAAAATTTTAAAATCAACCAACACCTCAAAACACCGAGAATATCGTATGCCACGATCGTGTGGACGTATACGAATTCTACATTTGTAAGAGTAGGTTTTACCCATTAATTTTACTATCTTGTCAACCTAACTTTTTGACAAATAAAATTAATAGTTGGTTCCTCTTCGGCCCTATAAATAAAAGCAGTGACTCCGATGGGGAGGATACTCCTATTTGCATCTAAGTGTTCACCATTACTCGGTACCAAGGCAATTATCTTGGGTTATGTGCCTTCCGATGGGGAAGTACACACGCTCCTAAATAATTTCCTATGACCATATTCGACCCTGTTATTCGCAAAACAAACTCATCCGATAGGGAGGAAGGCACTCAGAGCCGACCCACAAGTTTGTTTGTATCACATGTCAAATCGTAATAGAGGCCGTGGGAATTTATAAAAATATCCCTCTCCCACTTAGTAATTTAAAATTGAGGAATTTTCCTAGCACACGACATGTATATCAAACAAGAAGCAATAAATCGATCTAACCATCTCCATAAGTGTCATATTCCTTCGCTCTGCCACACCATTCTACTAGGGTGTACCAGGTCAGACAGTTGGGATTGAATCCCAACCTCTGATAAGTAACTCCTATACTCTCCCAAGAGGTACTCACCACCACGATCAGATCATAGTGTCTTGATACTTTTACCTTGACGTTTCTCCACATCAGTCTTGAATTCTTTGAACCTGTTAAAGTATTCAGACTTGCGGCGCATCAAGTAAATGTATCCATATCTTTAATAATCGTCTATAAAAGAGACAAAATATTCAAAACCACCTCTAGCCTGGATAGACATAGGTCCACACAAATCTGAATGAACCAATTCTAACACATCTTTGGCTCTATACCCCTTGGCCTTAAAAGGCCTCTTGGTCATTTTACCTTTCAAGCAAGATTCGCATGTTGGGAAATCTTCCACCACCAATGAACCCAAAAGTCCATCAGATATCAACCTTTGAATTCTACTCAGGTTAATATGACATAACCTTAGATGCCAAAGATACATTTGGTTCATTTTCAAAGGTTCTTTTCTCTTATTAGATTTAGAAGATGAGTTATTTATTTCTATTTGCATCGTGGGAGCTTTTGGTTCAAGAGTATATAAATTTCCTACCAACGCACCAGAACAGATAATCTCCCTATTCCTTTTTATAACAACTATGTCATTAAAAAAATAGAATATCCATCCAAAAATAACTTAGAAACTGAAATCAAATTCTTTCTAAATGAAGGTACATAAAGATAATTTCTCATAACCAAAGTTTTATTCCTATCAAAAGATAAATAAACATCTCCCACTGCAATAGCTGCCACCTTCGTAGCATTGCCCATGTAGACGGTAATCTCCCCCTCAGCTAGTCGTCTGGTTTCCTAGAACCATTGCAAAGTATTGCAAACATGATCAGTGGCTCCTGTATCTACACACCATGTATCGGTAGATAACACCGCTAAACATGTTTCAACGACTAAACTAAAAGTTATACCTTTGTTATGTTTCCGATTGGGACAGTCCGCCTTCCAATGTCCAGTCTTCTTGCAAGTGAAGCACTTGCCTTTCGGCTTCTTCACTCCTCCCTGAGATCCTCTCGCCACCTTTGCTACACCTTGTTTCTTCTTCTTCTTGCCTTTCGGCTTAGAAGTAGAAACCTTCTAAGCAACCAAAGCCTGAGAACTCTGACGGAAAAGCTCCTCTGCCGCCTGGAGTTCTGTCAGAAGCTCCGCCAACGAATACAACCTCTTATTCATGTTGTAGTTGAGGCGAAACTACTCAAAACTCCTAGGTAGAGATTGGAGAATGATATCGACCTGGGTTTCCCCATCGATCTCCGCTCCAAGGACTTCCAGCTCATTCAAATGAGCCATCATCTTGAGAACATGATCCCTCACGGGTGTTCCCTCAACCATGGTGGTCATCATCAAGTTCCTCATAGCTTCCTGGCTAGCAACCCGATTCTGGTGTTTGAAAAGTTCCTTGAGATTGAGCATGATGTCATAGGCAGTAGTCATGGTCTGATGCTGATGTTGCAATACATTTGACATAGAAGCCAAAATGTAACACTGCGCCATCTCATCTGCCTTGATCCACTTCCTATGACTCTTTTTTTTCCTTTTCACTAGAATCATTTGTAGGCTTAGGAGGACACTCTTCTAAGAGCACATATTTGTACTCCTCGGCAGTCAAGACAATGTCTAGATTACTCTTCCAATCCACATAGTTAGGCCCAGTAAGTTTGTTTTCTTTCAGAATTATAACAAGTGGGTTGAAAGTCACTTTGAAAAACCTAAGAATCACATAGATCAAAAACATTAGATTTCAAAATTTATTGATTCCTCAAACAATAAAATTTCAAAATCAACCAACACCTCAAAATATCGAGAATATCGTATGCCACGATAGTGTGGACGAATACAAATTCTTCATTTGTAAGAAGAGGTTTTACCCATTAATTTTATTATCCTGTCAACCTTACTTTTTGACAAATAAAATTAATAGTTGGTTCCTCTTCGACCCTACAAATAAAAGTGGTGACTCCGATGGGGAGGATACTTTTATTTGCATCTAAGTGTTCACCATTACCCGATACTAAGGCAATTACCTTGAATTATGTGCCTTCCGATGGGAAAGTACACACGCTCCTAAATAATTTCCTATAACCATATTTGACCTAGTGATCCACAAAACAAACTCATCCGATATGGAGGAAGGCACTCAGAGCCAACGCACAAGTTTGTTCGCATCACATGTCAAATTGTAATGGAGGCCATGGGAATTTAAAAATATCCCTCTCCCACTTAGTAATTTAAAATTTAGAAATTTTAACCATGCAACCACAACAAGCATATAAATCAAAAGCAATAAATATGAAAAATAAATTTTCCAACTATTATGGCTTTTGTTCTCCAATATGCCTTCAATCGTGTTGCCACCTCGTCTGCTCCTCCATACACCATGTGCAAGCCATTCGGAGATCCGAGCCGAGAAAAATTATTTTAATTTACATCCATCGATCCTATACTCCACAAAGGAGTGTACATGAAGTCTAGATCGAAAGTAAACTAAAATAAAAGAGTGGCTAAACAATGTTGTACTTAATTACAAAAATTAAATACTAGCCTCATCAACCCCGAGGATTCAAATAATATTACAATTACTTACATACAATCACATACACACACATATGGCCATAATAGTTGGATCTTATGCATGCAAACAAAAAGTTAGCCTACGCACATCCTACTATTATCTGGCACACATAATATATGATAAGTTCATAAAAGTAACCAAATCCTAAACACACAAAATCAGAAATTGTGGCTCTGATACCAGTTGAAGGGAATTGCTTCCTTCTCCTTCGGTCTCTTATGCATGGCGATCCTATATCATGTCCCCGGATTAAAATTTAATTGAATAAAACTAATCCGGATGGAGATGGATCAACCAGGCACTTGATTCATCATCGTTCTATTCGATTTGAGTGGTCACTTGAACAAACTTATTGTCCAAGCAACCTAACTCTTTTCCTCGATTAGCCGAGGAATAGATGATGATCGGATTGTCGGTTTTTATGTTTATCATCGGGGTCCATGATCATACAATTGTAAACAATTACATAGAAAAAAAGGAAATGAAAACAAGAATTGTACCTCTTGTTTACCTCTTGATCTTCTATCGTATGACCTATCATCTTCTTGGATGTTGTGTGGGCAACGATCCTCCAAAAAATGAAGCCTCCTATATCACCTTTTCTCCTTTTTTTCTTGCTCCAAAACAAGCTGCCCCTTTCTTCTTCTCTTGATCGAACAACCTTCTTCTTCTTCCTTGCTTGTGTCGGCCACCAAGGAGAGCTCCCCTTCCTTGTTGCCGCCGACCCTAGGGAGAACCAAGGAGGTGCCACCCACCATGGAGAGCTCTTGCTGTCGGCCAAAGAAGAAAGGAAGATGATCCCTCACCGTCGGTCACCAAGAGATGGAGAGGGTTGCCCTTTGCTTGTGTTCGCCGGCCCTAACTTGAGGAAGGAGGCACCGGCCACCAAAGGGAGGGAAGGAGGGAGGAGGCACCGGCCCTAACCCTAGGAGAAGGGTTCTTGCCGTCGGCACTAGGGAGGAGGAGGAGAGAACTTGGTTAGGATTCAATTAGAGTTTCCAAACCCTATGCTCCCCTTTTATAGTTTTTGCCCAAGCCTCTTTTCAATCGTGTCCAATGGATCTAGGCTTCGTGAGGGTTTTAATAGGCTATAATAGGGACCATAAGGAGGAGTTGGATCTTGGCCACCCAATGGATCCGAACCCGATCCATTAATGATGATCCATTCCACTAAAGCGATCATCATTGATCTACCTCACCAACCCCATAATTATATATGGGCTCCACATATTAATCGTACAAATATCTCCTCATGTTTAAGATATCGAATGTCCATTAATTAATTAATTTACTGACAATTAATTAATTAACATCTAACTCCATGAGTAGTACCACTCAACCTTATCATCATGCTAGACTAAGTCCACCTACAGGATTTACATGATGATCCTTATGAGCTCCTCAAGGGGACATCATTATCCTAATACATAGGACACAGTTTCCTCCTATAATCAATGACACACCATGTAAATAATATTATTTCCCAACTTACTAGGCCTATTGATTTAACACATAACTCTTGCCCATTGGTAAATCAAAGAAATAAATACTAAGTACATGTGCCCGTTATTATATCGGGATTAAGAGCATGTACACCATAATATCTAAGGTCTGATTCAATTATATAGTCAGTATAAATTGAATCACCTCTAAATCGGTCCTACTCAATATACACAAAGTGTACTAGTGTAATTCTATGGTCAAGATAAACCAATACCAAATTACACTACAACCATGCCAATGGTTTATCCAAAACTATCTTGGTTGTGAGCCTCTACTTATTATCTATTTGTGCTAATCTCGTTTTATAGGGATCAGTCGACTGAATGGATTGCAGTCGACTGAAGTTCAGTAAACTCGATTTAATTCAATCAACTGGATGCATGATGTACGACATTAATTGTCATGGTATCATTTCCAAATTAATTACCAAACCCTCTCTACACTAATATAGCATAGTGAATGGCCCAGATAGTTTCTCAATGAGTGTAATCGATAGAATAGTAGTCTTAGGATTGCTACTTATTGCTTTGGATTTTCCATTTCAACTGGGGATTTGGAAATTAAAAGACTAATCCTACTGAATGAAAAACAATGCAAGTAATTAAAACCTTAATCTAACTAACTACGATGATAACAAAATTAAAGAACATATAAACTAAGCATTCAAATAAGAGCATTCAAAGACATAAAGACAGTATAGGAATTCAAATAACAATTTAAATGTAGAATAAGATGAGTGTAAGCAAAACATGAAATTAAACAATGATTACGATGAAATTAAGTTAATGAACAATTAAACTAAGGAACAACTAAGCTAAGGAACAATTAACCTAATGACAACTAAGCAAAGTTACAACTAGCACAAATAATTCATGAACGGTAAAATAAACTATAACTAAACTCCTAATCAACAGCAGGATAAACAACTGAATTAAAACCTAGAATCAAGCATCACAATTTAGCATTAAAGGAAACAACAAGATAAACATCCAAATGAAACTACTAATTAAACTCTAAGACAAATTACGCATTAACTACAACATAAACTACAAACTAACTACAAACTAAATTACATGTCAAACTACAAACTACTACAGATTAAACTACATGTCAAACTACAGACTAATTACAAATTAAACTACAAGTCAATCTACAACTAACTACAACTAAACTACATGTCAAACTACAAACTACTACAAATTAAACTACAACAACAATAATAGGGGGTGATAACAGACTTAATTCACTAATCCAAATATAACATAAACAAACTATCCAATTCAAACTAAAATGTAAACAAACTATCCAACTAAATGGATTAACTTCAAAGATAATTAACCGATCCTCGACACCCGGAGAAGGGACCTCCCTCTCCGGCGACAATGATAACCCGACAGTTTCCTTCGGCGGTGGATGCGGAGCTGCCTAGTCCCGACAGTCAGTGGATGGAATCGAAGCGGATGGATGCGAACCTACTGCTCCGACAATGGATGCGGAGCTGCCCTAGTCTCGGCACAGCCTATGGGTGGATTGCAGAGGTGGAGCGGTCGAATCCCATCCACGGGAAGGAAGTGGAATGCCGAAAAAGTGGCTAAACAACCTCTTCATTGGCGATGGCAGGCGGAGCTATCGAATCCCGACAATCGGTGGATGATTTTGGAGATGGAGCGGTCGAATCTCTGCCGCGGGAAGGGAGTGGAACGCCGATGAAGAAGGTGGAATCGCCGGAATCTCTACCTCTCCTCGCTGTTGACAAGCTGACCGAACCCCAGCATCTCGATCTACCGGCGAGGATGGGATGGGATTGCCGCCGGCTCTCGGAAGGGAGGTCGCAGGAAGGACTGCCGGAGTTGTTGTCGCCGCCAAGAGGAGGAAGACCGCCGCTCATGGAGGGAAGAAGACGATCGGTGCCACGCTGCGCATCGCGATGAAGAAGAACTGTGTCGTGATTTTTGTTCTGTCTGTCTCCGCCCGCTCGCGCACGAGGAAGAAGCGTCACCGTTGCTCCTTGCACGCGAGGAAGAAGAAATGCTTCTTCGTTGCGATGGAGAAGGAGTTCTGTCGCACGATTTAGGCGAGTGAGGGAAATTGTTGGATTTTTAAGGGTGATTTCTGGTGACCGTGCGATCAAAACCCCATCAAATCCCAGCCGTCCATTAAAGCTAGGTCTAAATTAATCCAATTAATCCATTAAGGGGTTGTGCATCCAACGGCTGAAATTACTCTGATTTGAACTGGACAGATTTGATCAGATATGAATGAATGGTCGATATTGAACGGTCCGAATGAACGACCAAGATGTGTGGATCTTAATTTATGGGTTGGATCGCTCCAAATCCGGATTAATGGCTCAGATTAAGACGATCACATTGGACAGTCCAGATTGATCAAATCTTGTCTCTTGATTAAATTGCTTCATATCTTGATGAATGGCTCAGATTAAGTCAGCTTGAAATGCCCATTATGACCCTAGATGAAACAATATTTCATCCAACTCGATTCTAGTCCAGTGGCTCATCTCAATCTCCTATAAACAAAGATAAAATTTGCATATAAGTCCAAAATTTATAAGAATTTGCAAAAAAAAGTCCAAAATGAATCTAAACTCATAAAACATGTTAATAATCAACAATAAATCACTCGAGTGGATAAAAATATTGATATTAAGGACCAAAATAACACGATAAAATGGTAGTTATCAATGCACACTTAGCAGGATTAGCTGGTGATCAATCGAATATCTGGTATCACAGATGGAAAGAGTTTCAGTCGACTGGGGGAGATTCAGTCGACTGGAGAGCCAAACTTCTCGATGTGGAGCCAGGTGACGTGGAGTCGACTGGGGAGGTTTCAGTCGACTAGAAGACTAAAAGTTCCATATCGACTGAAGGAAATTCCAGTCGACTGGAAAAGATTTATAAAACAAGTGCTCGACCAGCTCTGAGAGGACACTACTACTACGCCGAAGTGCTGCCAAAATACATTCTCATTCACAAGAGCTTCGATTCTTCACAAAGGCACTTTTTCGATACCTCGTGCCTACTTCAGAGCTTTCATTTGTGTCGGTATAAAGTAGCTTTTAATTTTCTATAATTATTTCTCACTTGTGTACTTAACTTCAAAGAGAGGGTAGTGTGTTATCCGTCTCTTACTTTTGTAAAAAGCAAACTCCTCCGAAGTCGAGAGTTCTCAAATCGGAGGGTATATAGTGATTGCCCATCGAGGTAGCTCTCGGAATAGCTACGGGCCTTAGAGTAGCAACCCAGTTAGGGTTGTGAACCAAGTAAAAGAAGCTGTCTCTATTTCACTTTATTTCCGCTGCATATTCTCTAACAATTTCAAATATTAAAAATCAGCTTTAAAAACTAAAGAAACTTTTATACTCCGAGATTCACCCCCTCTCTCGGAGTTTCTCGATTCTACAATTGGTATCAGAGCGAGGATGCTCCGAATTTGGTGCAACCACCATCGAGAGTATTAGATTAATTTTCTTTATTTGTTCAAGCAGTAGAATAATTTTTAAATAATATTTTCTGATTAGAATAATTTTTAAATAATTTTTTTGTATCAGAATAATTTTTTTTGCTTAGTATATTTTTTAAATAATTTTTTTTGCATTAGAATAATTTTTAAATAATTTTTTTTGCTTAGAGTAATTTTTAAATAATTTTTCTGTATCAGATTAATTTTTAGATAATTTTTTCTGATTAGCATAATTTCTAAATAAATTTTCTACTTAGGATAATTTTTAAATAATGTTTTCTTTCTAGAATAATTTTTAAATAATTTTTTTGCATTAGAATAATTTTTAAATAATTTTTTCTGCTTAGAATAATTTTAAAATAATTTTTCTACATTAGAATAATTTTTATATAATTTTTTCTGCTTTGAATAATTTTTAAATAATTTTTCTACATTAGAATAATTTTTCTGCATTATAAAAATTTTTAAATAGTTTTTCTGGATTAGAATAATTTTTAAATAATTTTTCTGCATTAGAATAATTTTCAAATAATTTTCCTGCTTAGATTAATTACTGAAATTAGTATAATTTTTAAATAATTTTTGCACTTAGTATAAATTTAATTCTTGCACAATATTAATTAATTAAAATAACTCTAGTAATATTTCTCAATTTTAATTAATAAAAATTTATTTATAAATGTCGCACTTAAAAGGGTATAACACCGTTCGCCCGCCTCTCTTCAACGGAGAGGAGTTTTCCTATTGGAAAAGGTGAATGAAGTGTTACTTGAAAACCGACCTAGAGGTCTGGTTTTCAATTAGGAAAGGTTTCGTCTCTCCGGTAGAAAACTCAGGTGAGTTGTTAGAACCGGAGAAATGGACCGCGGATGTTAGGAAATAGGCTCAAGTCGATTACAAGGCGCTTAACACCTTGCAATGTGGACTTACCAAAGAAGAGCTCAATAGGGTGGGTCCATTCGAAAACTCTAAGGAATTATGGGATAAATTAATTGAACTACATGAAGGTACAAATGACACTAGGATAGCTAAACGGGACATGTTACTAAATAAATTATTTAATTGTAAAATGAACAAAAATGAAAATGCTAGTCAACTTTATACAAGAATAAAAGACATTTTAAATGGATTATACTCAATAGGAGACCAAATAGAAAATAGGGACGTAATTAGGTATACACTTAAGGCATTCCCTAGGAAAGCCTTATGGACATCCATTGTAGATTCCTATAAGGTTTCCAGGGATCTTTCCACAATTAGGCTAGACGAATTATTTTGCAAACTTGAACTACACGAACAAGCTGACTCGGGTCAAACCGAGAATGGTATTGCTTTAGTGGCAGGTTCGACCAAAAAGGAAAGAAAAGCAAAAGTGAATCCGAAGACGAGTCGGAGTTAGAGCCAAACGGAGAAGAGGAAATCGTAAACATGGTCTGGAAGATGTTCAACCGGAGAAAGAAGTTTGAGAAGAAGGACACTAAGAAAGTCGTTGATAACAAGCCGAGATCCCGATCGGAAGTGACATGCTACGAGTGCAACAGAAAGGGACACTACAAGTTGGACTGCGCAAACCTAAAAAAGGAAGAAAACCCAAAAAAGGAAAAGAAGAAGAAAGCACTTAAGGCAACTTGGGACGAGTTATCATCGGAAGAGTCAGACGCAGAAGAAATGAAGAGAAGCTTCGTGGCGTTCATGGCTGAATCGAGCTCCGGAGCCGAGTCAAGTTCCGAGTACAAGTCTGATTCCGAGTTCAAGAGAAGCCACGGATCCACATCCATTTCCAAAGGACTAAATGAGGTAACTTCTCCCTTAGAAGATAAGTTGTACAATATAATTGCATGCCTAGGTAGGAAGTTAGCTAAGTCCGAGAATCGAGTCGACTCACTACTTAAGGAAGTCCAAGTACTTAAGGATCAAGTCAACTTGAAGACTTCGACCTACCAAATTAAGGATAGAGACTCAACTCAAGTTGCAAAGCTTGAGGAAGAGAACTCGGTCCTAAAAAGGCAAGTAGAAGATCTAACCGGATCATTGGAAAGATTCACTTCGGGCTCCAAGTATCTCAATATGATGCTTGGCTCTCAGTGAGTCGTGTACAACAAATCTGGACTCAGATACTAAGCTAAATCCTCCTATAAATCATACATGTCATTACTTAGCCGAAACACTAAGAATCGAGTCCAAGCATGAGTTCCTAAGTCTAGCTTAGTTAACCAAGTTGGACCAAATCAATTTGGGTTCCCAAGAGTCAAGTTTACTTAGTGAACAAGACTCAACCTAGCTATCACTTAGGGGGAGCTAACACTTGCTTGTTTCCATGTTTAGTTAAACTCTTACATGCTTTAGTTTACTTTACTTGCTTAATTTAGAATGAACTAGAGAGGAAATATGTTGGGAGTATGAGAAATACATTCAAAATCCCACATTGGTAAGACATAGAAAAGATCATGTGCTTATAAGATAAAAAGAAATCTCCATTGGGATGAGGCCTTTTGGGTAAATCCCAAAAGCAAAACCATGAGGGCTTAGGCCCAAAGTGGACAATATCATACCATTGTGAAGATATGTGGATCTTATAAACACCAACAAAATAAAGTAGTTTAAACTTGAACAACCTAGTACTAAGACGAAGTGAACTGATAGTAAGTTAGGAAAGTTCTTCGAAGTGCATGTCTAGGAAGTGGTCGTTGCTCTGATATCCAAGAAGCCCATGTGCCTCGCCACGACCTGGTGCACTAAGTAGTGGAACTGACCGAAGCTAACTCACTAAGTCTTTGACTAGTTAGACCAAGTCTTAGTCCAAAGTGAATCAAGTACTTGATTCCTTCATTGAATTTGTCTAGGAAGTGGGCGTTGCTCCGATATCCAAGAAGGGCATGTGCCTCACCATGACCTAGAAGTCAATGCTGAAAAAACCTACTTGACTAGCTCAAGCTAAGATTGAATCTAACACAAGTTTAAAAACTTTAAAAATGCTCATTAAATTTAATTAAGAAAAAAAAAGAAACCCTCATCTCACAAAACCCATAGGAGTAATGTGTATTGAAAACCAAGCTTGGGTGAGATGATTTAGAATTTAATGAAGCTTAATTAGCTTAATACAATTACGTAACTTAACAAATTTAAACTAAACAAACTTACTTTAACTAAACCTAACTTGATAAATATACTTAAAATAAAGTCAACTTAACTTAAACTAAACGAACTTACTTTAACTAAACTTAATTTAACAAATTTACTTAAATTTAACTCAACCCAACCATTTTAATCAAATTAATCAATTCAATTTAATCAAATTAAATCAATCAATGAAATTAAATTAATAAAATCAACTAAACCGAATGAAACATAAAAATTAAAATTAATTGATTTCAGTCGACTAGATCATTTCCAGTCGACTCGAAAAGAGTCGACTGAATTAGCTTAAGTTGCCTCCAAGCCTCGGGAAGGTAAAAACACGACTTCACTTGACTAAAATTAATTCAGACAACTGAAATGAAATGGTAGATAAAAGTTAGGCATCGCAGTAAATGGTAAAATTAATTACAATCGACTAAAACGTGTTCAGTCAACTCAAATTCAGTCGACTGGACATTTTCCAATCGACTGGATTTTGTTTATAAGAATAGCGCCGAGACAGAGCCAAAACAACTCACAGCCACCTCAATCCATCGCAAAAACCCTATTTTCAGCCCTCCGAAGCATCTAGGTCGTCATTGTTGATGCAGTGAGCATCACTCCTTAGTTTTGATGTATGAACCACAGTTAAATGTTAGGATTCACTTGTGTTCTAATATCAGTGTTAAGTGTGCAGGCTTAACAGGAAGTCCTAGTAGGTCGTGTTGACTGGATACTAGGCATGTATCTAGACAGATCAGGAGGACCGGACACCAGGTATGAAGTCTAGATGGGTCACGTGGACCGGACATTTAGCATGAAGATCGGTTGGGTCAGGAGACCGGACAATCGGCAAAAAGTCCAGCTGGGTCAGGCAGACCGGACAACTGGTGGAATCCCTAGTGGGTCAGATCGAATGTCAAGAGTGGTAAGTCCGACAGGTAGCCGACAGGTAAGCCTCGAGTGAAGAGGTGAGGCCGAGTCCTCTATAGGGGGACAAAGTTAGGCGTCGATCTGATGAAAAATTTGTATGAGACTTAATAGTCGAGATCGAGCAGTATTATTACTGCTATCGCATTTCATATTATCTATTTGTGTTAATCCTGTTTTGTAGGGATTAGTCGACTGAATGGTTTCAAGTCGACTGAAGTCCAGTCGACTGGAAGTGTATCAGTTGACTGGATACCTATTTGGCAGGATCAGCTGGTGATTGATCGGAGATCGTGCGACGTAGATGGAAAGGGCTTCAGTCGACTGAAGAGAAAATTTTCCCGATGCGGAGCCAAGTGACGTGGAGTCGACTGGAGAGGTTTCAGTCGATAGGAACACCATGAATTCCATATCGACGGGCTGATGTGGAGTCGACTAGAAAAAGTTTATAAAAGTTATGCTTGACCAGATCCAAGAAAAGAAATTGAATCAACGTTAAAGTGCTATCAAAATTTCCTCATGATCACAAGAGCTTCAACTATTCAAAAGGACTCCTTTCCAACACCTCGTGCCTGCATCCTATACTACATATTGTGTCGGTATAAAGTAGTCGTTAATCTCTTTTTATTTCGCTTGTATATTTAATTTCAAGAGAGGGTAGTTTATTACTCTTCTCTTATATTTGTAAAAAGCGAACTCCCTCCGAAGTCGAGAGCTCTCGAATCGGAGAGTATTATAGAGATTGCCCATCGAGGTAGCTCTTGGTAGAGTTACAGGCCTTGGAGTAGCAACCCAGTCAGGGTTGTGAACCAAGTAAATTGCCTGTGTCTTTAACTTCATTAAATTTCCACTACGTACTCGTATTAAAATTAATCAAAAATTATTAAACACCGAGATTCAACCCCCTCTTTTGGCTTACTCGATCCTACAATTGGTATTAGAGTAGGGGCACTCCGAGTTGGTGAAACCACCATCGTGAGCTTTAGATTAAGTTAGATTAATTCTTTTTTGCTTTAGATTACTTTTTATTATTTTAGATTAATTCTTATTTCTTTAGATTAATTCTCTTTGCTTTAGATTAATTTTTATTATTTTAGATAAATTCTCTTTGCTTTAGATTAATTTTTATTATTTTAGATTAATTCATATTGCTTTAGAATAATTTTTACTGCATTAAAATAATTTTCTGCATATTTAAATTCATTAATATAATTTTCTGCATATTTAAATTCATTAATATAATTTTTTGCATATTTAAACTCATTAATATAATTTTTTGCATATTTAAATTTATTAATATAATTTTTTGCATATTTAAATTCATTAATATAATTTTTTGCATATTTAAATTCATTATAATTTTCTACATATTTAAATTAATTAAAAAAAAATCATTTTCTACATATTTAAATCAATTAAAATATTTTATGTGCATTTAAATTAATTAAAAATCATTTTTTGTATTAAATATAATTTTTTGCACATTAGATTTATTTTATTTAATTTTATGCACATTAGATTTATTTTATTTAATTTTCTGCATATTAGATTAATTAAATTTAATTTTCTGCACATTAGAGTTATTTAATTTATTTTTCTGTATTTAGAGAACATTTCCTTAATAATGTCTCATTTAGAGGGATACAACACTGTTCGCCCTCCTCTCTTCAATGGAAAAGACTTTTCCTACTGGAAAAGGTAAATGGAGTGTTACTTGAAGACCGACCTAGAGGTCTGGTTCTTGTAGGAATGTTCGTGACCGCTAGAGGGGGGTGAATAGCGTCGTCGCTTGTCGATGGAATTGATTAGCGTTTGATCGTCTACACTCTTGTTAGCACAGCGGAATAGTAATGACAAATAAAAATAACAAGAAACACAATCACAACGCAAGATATAATGTGGTTCGGAACCGAATGGTTCCTACTCCACGAATTGAGCTCTACGAGCTCGAGTGATGACAACACGTCGGAGGCGGAGAAACCTCGTACAAGTGTTTACAATAATAAACAAAAGAAATACAAGAAAATATAAAAGAAATGTAAAGAACACTTTACAAACTAGGTTTTGAGCGCTTTGCTTGTTGGTTGCTTGGATGAGCTTGAAGGATCATGAAATGCACTTGCAATTCGCCTTCAAATTGCCTCAACAAAGCTCCCAAAAGATCATTAGCCGAATCTCCCACGAACAACTCCTTTTAACTTGCATCGGGCTGGATTCTCGCCTAGCAGTCGACTGCCATAAGGCACCAATCGACTGCCAACACTGTTGTTGTGAGATAATAGCTCGATCCACGCTTGAAAAACTCCAACGAGACTCTCATCGATCATTGCCGGCCTGCGTAATCGACTACGATGCCTACGGGCGTTACGTGCTCGTGGCAAACAAGCGATTGACTACCATCCATGGCGATCATTCATCATCGATCGTGATCAATGATCGATCATTGCTTTTTTAGCCCTAAACGGCAGTCAAGCTGTAAAATGCAACAAATAAATTTCCTATAAAATAATATCTCGATTATTCTTTAAATAGATATCTTATTATTGAGGTAAATTAATTTAACAATGAATGGTTAGGAATTCATTTAAATCTAAACTAAGTTAAATTAATTGGATTAATTGAATGGATTTAGGGTTAAATTGCTTATAGGATTAAACCTGACCCGTTTTTCAAAACCCGACCTGTTATCATATTAAACGTGCGACAGTTTCCCTTATCTTTTGAAACCGACGGCTGCCGATCCCTCTTCTTCTCCCTCGGCGTCTTCTTCCTCGCGACAAACTCCCACGCGTTTCTATTTCTCGCCGTAGCCGACATCTACCCCTCATTACTTCTTCCCTTTCTCGGCGAGCAACGGCCGACCACAGGCCGCCCCTTCTCTGGCAGCGACGACGAGCGAAGAGCCCTCGCCGGGGCTTATGGATGAGCCAGAGCAATGAGTGGGTGCGTGGCTGAGAGTTCGGGTCAGTGGCAGTTTCTCTGTGTCTTCGTCGGTGTCTACGTATTCGACGAACAGCGTGTGAGTGCACGACAAGGGGTTCGGGTCGGTGGCAGCTTCACCATGTCTTGATTGGGAGCTGTTCTTCTCGATCATCACCGGAGCAAGGTAAGGCACTATTCTTTCCTTTTTTTTCCCCTCGATCTCAGAAGGGATTCACATGTGGAACACATTTCTTTCGTGTTTGGGTAGGGATCTTGAGCGCGAATTGCTCCGAGGAACAGGGGATAGGAGGAGATTTATTGCCGGTGGAGATTTGGGGCTGATAAGCTTGATCTCACTTTTGCTTTTCATTTGTCAATTGTTGTGTGTGATTTTTGTTTGTGTATCAATGTGATTTGATCGGGATGTTGGGTTTTCTTTCGATGGAGCATGTTGGATGGTGTTGTTTGGGAAAATTGGTCGGCTGTGATGGAGTGAAGGAGATGGGTGTTATTAAATTTGGAGGAGTTATGTGGTCATGCTTTATATACTGTTGTGGGAGCTGTGAATTGGCCATTTGGTGGCTTATACCTTTTCACCTAGCTGCGATCTTGGATTCTAGGTAAGTAGATAGGGATGGTTTACGATTGTTGCAATCAAATCTTGATTTGTTATGGTGGGGTGGTATATTAAATTATTTGTGGATGGGCTGAATGTTGTAGGTTGGCTATGTGTAGTTATGGATTGAATTTTCCGGATGGACTATGAATGATTGGTTTGGGGCCAGGTAAGTTTTGGTTTGAATATTATGAATATGAGATTATTCTTATAGTAATCTTGTGGGTGGTATTTTCGGCTGGGTTGATATGGATTGGATGGTACATAACTAATTTTCTACCTTGGATCAAGAAGCTCTTATCCTAGATTTGGAACTAGGTAAATGCTATGAATTGTTACTTTAACTGTAGATTGAGATGTTATTTAGTTAGCTCGATTAGCTATGATTAAATGGATAGTTTGGTACTATGATTAAGAGCTAATGGAAGAAACTATTTAGTTAGTTGATCGAGATATAAAATTGATGCGGGATTAGGATTTGATCATAATATTAGAATTGACAGTATGATTGGATCGTATATGTTTCGTTTGCAGGATGTTGATTTCGGGACCTTGATTCAAGATAGGTTCATGGACGTGAAGACTATCGACATAGTCTACATAGAAGGTGGGTGATTTCCTACCCTGGTCAGGTAGTTTTAATGCATGCAAATTTAGATACATGATCGTCTTATATGATCATGTTACATTGACTATGCTCTTATTTACTCTTGCGCTTGATACCTTATCTTTGGCTGTTAAACTCTATTGCTATTATCATGTTTCACTTCATCATGATTAGGAGTTATATATGTGATGTAAGTAACCTAGAATTAATTTAGTTAAGTGCAAATAGTAAAGTCCGGATGACGACCTGATTGTAAATTGGGCAAAAAGGTCATCTGTGGGAAGGTAATGTCTTGAACATAGGGTTAATTCTAATACCCTTAGATTGCATGTTTACCACCGACCATGTATTGTGTAAATGGTCAGGTGAATTGTACTTAGTGTGTCGCTACGGACTGGTGGTCCTAGCTTGTTGTAATCAGTTGAGTACGACTCGCTGCAGGATAGAGAGTGCGTTGATCTTATTGGTTTGACTCTCTGTAGAATAGAGTATGTGGTGGATGTCTATTTATGTGACCGAGAATTCATGTCATTTGCATGCATGCTGGCGACGTCGTCTCCCTTATGGTCGAGAGGGTCGTCAGTCATCCTGCCTCCATGGTTACTCATAGGAGGAGTAACCGGTGTGAGGGCAAAGCATTGTGCTGCCGCACTCTACCACTATAGACGGTGGTAGTTGAATTTGTGTGTCGTAGTCCTATGTGTGTGGCACTCGACCACTCATGGGTAGTGACTATCGGAGTGGCCAATAGCAGGGACCCCCGTCGAGTAGCTTGCTCTTCATGCTTATATGCTACTCGATCATACTGTCCTCTCGGCCACTCGAGAGTAGTGGTTGGTGTTGAGTTTGGATAGTTGTCATGTCGAGCCACCGAGGCCACACTGGGGTCATGGTAGCTTTAGGGTGAGCCGACATGACCATGCATACTGCATTGCCGTGACTTATGACATTTTTGCATATATATATATATATGAATGATTGTGATTAGTATACATATATAGATACAATATATATATATATATATATATATATATATGCTTATTGTGATGTTGCAGTTGATTGTACTATGCTTGTTGCATTTGATTGTACATCATCTTCATACATGCTACCCGCATCACTTATATGGTTGTGTCGGATACCTGTATATTCGTTGGTTAGTCTATCACATTCTTTGACCCGTATTTATGACGTTGTATGGTTTAGAGCAGACTTCCGGTTATAGACATAAACTGTGGATATATGCTCATGTAGGACAGGTGTAGCGTAGCCGACTTTCAGGTATGTCTGCATTTTTACGTAATTTATTTGATTAGAAGGTATAAACATGTATATGTTTTTCATGCTAGTGTTACCCGATGTACCTGTAGATTTTTCTGTTGAATTACATGTGATATTTGATATATACATGTTTTTCTTATTACCTACTGAGTTATACTCACCACCATGGACCCTGGGTTTTTCTGTCGCCCAGGTAACATGTCACGCCCCGAGAGCATGCCGTGCCGAAAAGCAAACGGACGACATCTCCCCTGTACGTGGCAACATTCTGGGTTAATACAAGGCCCGTAGGCCCACAATAACAACCACACATATAAAAATATAACCAAACCACAACAACATAACAACTAACTACAACAAATACACAGCGGAAACGATACAACAACAATACAATCCCACACATGCATACCAGTATGACTAACACATCACAACAATACGAAAACACGACAAAATCTGAATATACAACATAGTACATCACGGAAACTCCAAATACAATACACAACGGACGGAAAGCCCAAAACAAACACGGGAGCCTTGGAGGTGAGATGAGATGTCACCAGTGCTCAAGCACGAAGACTTCTACTGCTACTGGCGATGTAAAAACCCGTGGTCTGTGGGGTGGTGAGTAAAACTCAGCAGGTAATAGAAAACATGTATATATGTAATATCACATGTATTTCAACAACATAATCTATAGGTACAACAGGTATATCAGCCTAGTATATAAATACAAGCATATACCGTCTAACCAAATGAACAACGTAAAATGCAGACATACCTGAAGTCTGCTACGCTACTCTGATCCAACCTGAACATATATCCAACATATATATAACGGGAAGAGTAATACCAACTCATAATCTACTCATGCTATAGCTCAAGGTATCTAATGATCTGTCCAACACATACCAGTATCCGACACAACTGTATAACATATGCAAGAAGCATGCATGAATATGATGTACACCCAAATGCAGCAAGCATAGTACAATCAAATGCAACATCACAATAATCATATATATATAGACCGCATCTATATATATATTAATCTCAACCATCCATATATATATATATATATATATATATATATATATACATGCATATATGTATATATATATGGTAATATACAAAGCGCCATCAGATACGGCAATGCAGCATGCATGGTCATGCCTGCTCACCCCTACTCGCTACCACGACCCCAGTGTGGCCTAGGTGGCACGACATGACAACTGTCCCAACTCACACCAACCACTACTATAGAGTGGCCGAGTGGGCAGTATGATCAAGTAGCATATGAGCGTAAAGAGCTCGCTACACAACGGGGGTCCCTGCTGCTGTCCACTTCGACTAACACTACCAATGAGTGGTCGAGTACCACGCACCCAGGACAACTGCATGCAACTCCAACTACCACCGTCTATAGTGGTAGAGTGCGACACAACAGATGCTCTGCCCTCACACCAGTTACTCTTCGGGGAGTGCTCTGGGAGGCAAGATGACTGACGACTCTCTCAAACCCAAGGGAGACTATGTCGTCAGAATGCATGCATATGACATGAGTATGCTGTCACTCGTACAACCATCTACCATAGACTCTATATTCAACAAAGGGTCGTACTCATCTAATTAATACACTCTCTATCTTGTAGAGAGTCATACTCGACTGATCGGCGGACTCTGTATCCTGTAGAGAGCCATACTCAACTGATCAAAACTCTCTCTCCAATAGAGAGTCGTACTCAACTGATCGACGCACTCTCTATCTTGTAGAGAGTCGTACTCGACTGATCATAACTCTCTCTCCAATAGAGAGTCATACTCAACTGATCGACGCACTCTCTATCCGATAGAGAGTCGTACTCGAATAATCATATCAAGCTAGGACCACTGGTCCGCAGCGACACACTAATCACCCTTCACGTAACCATTACACAACTCATGGTTGGCAACATACAGATATTGGAAATAAATCCTACATTTAGGGCATTACCTACCCACGGATGACCTTTTTGCCAATTTTTAAATTGGGTCATCCCCGTACTAACATTTACACCCTACTAAACATCTAGGCCGATTTACATCACATCTATAACTCCTAAATCATGATAGGGTATATGTGATATCAACAATTGAGCATAAATAATCCAATTCTCTCTATCCACACGATATAACCAATGTTTCACCAATAGAACATCACCAATAACCCATACATTACCACACTTACCGAATATCCACATCCAACAGCTAGAACAAAGGATACAAATCTTACCCCTTCGTGGTCAAAGACAACCCTATTTATAGCTCAACTACAACCTTACAACTCCTCACACACCCATCAATCCGACAAATAATAGAACAAATGAATCCATATCAAATCAGCATATAGACAAATCAAGCACCAACACCTCAATATGCAAATAACCATCCACCGTCGATAAATCTCTAACACACGGTCGATTCACCCCTTCGTGGCCAGGAACCGCATTCTTCATAGCCACACTAATTTAGGGATCTAACTATTTAAAAAACTTCATTAAAAACCAACACCCATCAGTTCTTCCCCACACCATCCTATTCGGCCAAAACTCCAACACTGGCCGCACAACACAGAATACACATCGATAGACAACAGAAGAACAACAACAACATTTAATCCACAGTAACATAACAAATTGAACTAGATTTATAGAACAAAAAGGAAATGGCTCGTGCTTACCGGCAAATCGAAACCTCATCGACAGCCAACCCTTCCCCAAATTCCCACAGTCCATCGGAAACCTATAGGAACATTGCAGCGATTTCAACTCCACAGGCACCTCTCCTCCCCCAATTGCTCGGTCTGTCGCAATAGCTCCACCTCCGGTTGGAATGCCCAACCGCAGTGATGCTGTGGACAAGCTGTACGCGGGAGAAACAACGAGTTGTGATGTAGAGATCGACTGAAATCAACCAAGAATCGTGCCCTTACCTTGCTCCGGCGACAACCGTGAAAGCCTCCAATCGAACCGCTGTCGAAGCCACCTCGCTGCCCTAGCAACTCCGCCGATGCGAATCTCCCCATATCCTCTGTTCCTCAGAGCAAATCCACGCTCCATACCACTTTCTCAGGCAATGATCGGGAAGAACAACTCCCGATCAAAGCGTCGCCTACTCGAACTTCCCGACCACGCGCCCGCTCGTCGCCGACACATCCGTGGGCACCGTCAAGGGTGGTCGGTCGTTGCTTGCAAAGGGGAACCAACCGTGGTCGACCTTCGCTTGCGGAGGAAAAGGAGGCGGCTGTGACCGGCCTTCACTTGCAGAGAAGAAGAGGGAATGACGAGAGGCAGAGAGATCGCGAGAAGAGGAGGAGTGTCGCCCGTTTTGGAAAAGAAAAATCGCAAATGAAGAAGACGTTAGGGAATGAATCGACGTAGGTAATGAAGGCGACGGGGAAATAATGGAGAGGGTAAACGGGTCGACAAAGAAATATAAAACGAATCCATTAATGGTTTGGGCTTTAACACCCTATAATCCCTTAACCCTATATCCATTCAATTATTTCATACGATTTAAACTTAGGTTAGGTTTAAATTAATCCCTAACCATTCCTCTTGAATTTAATTTACCCATAGACTCGGATTTAAGTTCATTTAAATCCTGAAAAAATTTCTAAAACTCCCGAGAAAAAATCCCCAAGACAATCCCTACTTAGCAAGGGATTTTTTTTCCCGGTATTTTACATTCTCCCCCACTTATAAAAATTTGGTCCCCAAATTTCGTACTAACAAGCAAAATTACTTCAAGCAAGTTTCCGAAAGGACCACATACCTTTATCAAGTGGACAGATGTGACTATCGAGCTCGGATAGTGTCTTTCAGCTCCCAAGTAGCCTCCTCATCAATATGATGTTGCCATCCAACCTTTAAGAGTCGGATGGTCTTGTTTCACAGCGGACACCCCCTTGCGACCAAGAATTCGCGCTGAAATCTTCTCATAAGTCACATTAGACTGAAGAGAGATTAATACCTCCTTCAGAACATGGTCAGATCGCGGCGCATATTTCTCCAGCATAGAAACATGAAATACGTTGCGAACACCCACAAGTGTCGGAGGTAAAGCCAACCGATAAGCTACACCTCCATAATCCACGACACAAGATCTGAATAGATCCTCCAAAGTATAAATGATACACTCAGACTGTTCATCTGTCTGCGGATGAAACGTTGCATTAAGCCGAAGCTCTGTGCCCATAGTCTGGTGCAGACTCTGCCAAAATCACAAGGTAAATCGCGAATCTCTATCCGATATGGTACTTAAAAGTACCCCATGCAATCTGATAATCTTTCGGTAATACAATGCTGTCGGATGGTCCAACGAGTACGACCCACGAATAGGAAGGAAATGAGCTGATTTGGTCAGTCGATCCACAATCACCCAAATCGCATCACGCCCTTTACGGGTTCTAGGCAATCCCATAACACAATCAATCATGATATGCTCCCACTTCCATTCCGGAATCAAAATTTTCTAGAGCAATCCAGCAAGTTTCTGATGTTCAGCCTTCACCTACTGGCAGACTAAACATCGAGTAGAAAAATCTGCAATAACTCTCTTTATACCATTCCACCAATATAAATGTTTCAACTCTCGGTACATCTGAGTACCACCAGGATTCATAGCAAATCCCAAATAAGGTGCCTCTGGTAGCAACTCTATCTTAAGTGGATGTGTGTCCAAAACACATATCCATATTAGAGGCGAAAAATTATCTTCTCACAAGAGAAGTCCATCTACCGTCCAAAATCCACTCCACCACACACTCTGTAAGTGCATGGGAGACTATAGCGACCAATCTTACCTATTGCAACCATTTGCGTTCCAACAACTCTATAGTAGCTACCCGGTAGCTAGTCAAAATCCCATGAGCATTCCTGCTCCATACAACTACAAATCCAGATAATAACTACTAAAGTCACGTCATGTATATGACAAACTATCTTATAGTTTCTTAACTGACGTAGGCATAAGATATGCCTCATTCAACTGCATCGGAATCGTTCCGATCCCTGAAACGATGCATTTGAGTACAATGCCCTTTTATCTACTCCGGAAGGATTAACTAATACTCATGTAAAAGTTAACCACCGTCTAGGTCTTGTAAACTGGTTTCACCAGCTTCCGACTAAATGATTTCCATCGTCACCTTTGTCAAGCAAGTCCGTGGTATAGTAATGCTAAAACATTCTATCCACATCTACAATAATAACTAAATCATACAAGGCAAACCACCATCTACGGTGGTCGAGTGTGCAACATCCTACTACCACAATCAACAGTGGCCAGGTTATGCAACTCCAACAACCACAAACTGATCCAATCGTATTCAGGATACATGATTCTCAAATCCAGTGACGACTAAATCATTAATTAGTCTAGCAACTTAATCAAAATTCATACAATTCATACTAAGTATGAAATTGTCATCTCCATACACCTGCATCCCCTTTTTCTCTAGGCTGATGATATATCAATCATCACAACGACAATGATACTTTTATGACACCATGTCACTACCATATCAACGCTCCAGTCGTAAACCAACCCTAGAGTATACACAGGTGTCCTTAGCTGATCTAAATTGATCATTTATCCACAACAAAAGATATTCATTTACAACAACTACTGTATTCATCATCGATAATCGATGCATAATCTCAAATGTCCATCTCTCTTTCCACAAAGAGTTCCGGATCTTCTCAAGGAGGAATACTGGGATAGATAAATATCCCATCCAACTTCTCCTATTATCACAATTTACATTCTTCCAATTTCTATAGTGTTTAACAACACTGATACCAACAAAACTATCACCCGGTCTGTGATCTTTGATATCAGAACTATTTTCGCAATCATTTCGTTCGCCTACTCCACTTGTCTATGTAGCAGCAAGCCTTGGAGTTCATCCAAAACTACATCTGAATACTCTCAGATTATACGCACATCTGAGAGCATATCGTACCATACTTTCAACAATTTGACCATCCTTAAGGATATGTCTACAGTAAAAGTATGTCTATCAAAGTCTAAGGGCCTCCCTTGACTTCTTAATTGTTGGTCCACTTCTCACCTGACGGTAGAGATACCACCGACCAACAAGTCGATGTATAGGAACCCTTTTAATCCAACTGAGAATGTTCAAGACACAGATACCTGTAACTACAAGCATCTCTCAATATATTAACATTGAGGGTAAACTAAAGTAATACCCTGAATCATCAATTATCTATCGATCCGATCCAAAGGCTCCCCGCAGGACTCGGCCTTTCTCCGAAGAGAACCAGATCAGATTCAACAGTTCGCGACAAAGTGATCGCATTTCTACGATGAATGATCCTAGGATTTTTCCTAGATCATCCGATCCCATCACTTAATCCTACGAGCTGCAACTATAGAATACCGAATAGATACGACCTTCGTCGTATACTCTCTCTTCTGTACTAAGCAAAACATATCTGGAGGTAACTGTTTGTTGTTGTCTGCTGAGTCTTCTACAATGTCTTCTGCTGATGCTACTTCTGTGCTAATCTCTGCTGAAGGGGAGTATCAAGGAACTCCAACCACGCCTGAGGTAGTAGGTTGATGCTGATAAGGTAACCCACATCTTCTGTGTTGATCTTTGTTGTCGAGACGGTGCATCATCCTCCCGGAACACCATTGGTAGTCTTCAACTAAGTCTTCAAAGTACACCTCCTCCACGGTACTGGTTGCTTACAATAGCAACAACTGAACTGATCCAACGGATAATCTGACTTCGCGTGTCTTCATGATCCGCACTGCACGCACACAATCCCTTCGGAGTCTTTGTTCTAATTTTTCTGATATCCATGAGAACATCATGATAATCTTCGGTTGGTCTTCTATAATCGAAAAATAGCTCAAAGCCTATGACTCCGATCTTGCTCCTTTTATCAACAGTCAGAGACTTCTGACTCTATTAAGTTGACCTGCAACATTTGCTTATCGGTCTCCAACTCTTAAACCCTTGTACGGAGTCATTTCTAAACTCCTGTCTCAATCCAACATCTTTCGGCAGGATCTGGTAGAAGCTCCCGGCATCCCAATCCAACAATAAGCCAATAACTCTGAGTGGCTTAAATCATCCATTCATCTTCTTGAGCTATTAGGTGACCGTAACCTCTGCAAGTCTCACGACTCTGCACAGTACACTATTACTAACCGATCACCCTTTCTTGAAGCTCAAGAATTCCTTACAATGTGTCACTAAAAGTGACGCGGGGAAATACTCTCTTTCAACATCACTAAACCATGATCAAGTGATGCTTTATTTCCCGAATGTCATTTTTTGTATTTTCCACCAAATACTGGCTTGATCCCGATAATGGTATGCCAACAACTCTAATTCCTCTGTATAACATAAGTCAAGTACTCAAAAGTACTTTCAAAGTTATACAACCCAGTACGAACAACTCAGGGATAAAATCCCTATGAAACACCATAACCTAGCCTTCCGCTATCTACATCACAATAGTCTACAAGTCTGTTCATTACCCATAGGTAATGATTTGACTAGCACAGTTAGTGGAAATCTCTAAGACTGTAGTCTCTAATTTACATAATAAATGTGACAACTTGACCCCTGTTTTCCGACTCGGTATCAGTCGGCTCTCAGAGGTAAATCACCTCCTCGACACAGGTTCAAGACTCACAGACTCAACAGGTCGTTCCCGTGGTCAACTCATACCACAGTTACGAATAATAACCAACACACTACAGGTTATTCTCTGGTATAAGCATCTAAATGCATAGCCAACAAAACTGGGAGTATAAACACTAAGGTAACTCCGGTTGGTCACCTCCGTGGACGACCCCTACTACAAGTCTGCACAGGTGTCATAACTCTATTATAGACACCTACTGATAAAGTTTAGATAAATATCTACTAAACCATAAGTTATCAGGAATTCTTACCTCATGCTGCTTGGAGCTCAGGTCGTTGTCCATCTCATCTCAAAACACTAAAACCGAAATAAATCGACTCCCGAGAATCCAAGACTCGACACAAAAATAACATTGTATGGCATCGCAGAACCTAGGGCTCTGATACCACTAAAGTTGTCACGCCCCAAGAGCATGCCGTGCCGAAAAGCAAACGGACGATATCTCCCCTGTATGTGGCAATATTCCGGGTTAATACAAGGCCCGTAGGCCCAGAATAACAACCACACATATAAAAATATAACCAAACCACAACAACATAACAACTAACTACAACAAATACACAGCAAAAATGATACAACAACAATACAATCCCACACATGCATACCGGTATGACTAACACATCACAACAATACGAAACCTCGACAAAATCCGAATATACAACATAGTACATCATGGAAACTCCAAATACAATACACAACGGAGGGAAAGCCCAAAACAAATACGGGAGCCTTGGAGGTGAGATGAGATGTCAGCCAGCGGTGCTCAAAGCCATCACGAAGACTTCTACCTGCTACCTGGGCGACAGAAAAACCCAGGGTCCGTGGGGGTGGTGAGTAAAACTCAGCAGGTAATAGAAAACATGTATATATGTAATATCACATGTATTTCAAGAACATAATCTATAGGTACAACAGGTATATCAGCCTAGTATATAAATACAAGCATATACCATCTAACCAAATGAACAATGTAAAATGCAGACATACCTGAAGTCTGCTACGCTACTCTGATCCAACATGAACATATATCCAACATATATATAACAGGAAGAGTAATACCAACTCATAATCTACTCATGTTATAGGTCAAGGTATCTAATGATCTGGCCAACACATACCAGTATCCGACACAACTGTATAACATATGCAAGAAGCATGCATGAATATGATGTACACCCAAATGCAGCAAGCATAGTACAATCAAATGCAACATCACAATAATCATATATATATATACGACATCTATATATATTAATCTCAACCATCCATATATATATATATATACATGCATATATGCATATATATATGGTAATATACAAAGCGCCATCAGATACAACAATGCGGCATGCATGGTCATGCTTGCTCACCCCTACTCGCTACCACGACCCCAGTGTGGCCTAGGTGGCACGACATGACAACTGTCCCAACTCACACCAACCACTGCTATAGAGTGGCCGAGTGGGCAGAATGATCAAGTAGCATATGAGCGTAAATAGCTCGCTACACAATGGGGGTCCCTGCTGCTGGCCACTCCGACTAACACTACCAATGAGTGGTCGAGTACCACGCATCTAGGACAACTGCACGCAGCTCCAACTACCACCGTCTATAGTGGTAGAGTGCGGCACAACAGATGCTCTGCCCTCACACCAGTTACTCCTCGGGGACTGCTATGGGAGGCAAGATGACTGATGGCTCTTTCAACCCCAAGGGAGACTATGTCGTCAAAATGCATGCATATGACATGAGTATGTTGTCACTCGTAAAGCCATCTATCACAGACTCGCTGTTCAGCAAAGAGTCATACCCATCTGATCAATACATTCTCTATCTTGTAGAGAGTCATACTCGACTGATCGGCGAACTCTCTATCCTATAGAGAGCCGTACTCAACTAATCATAACTCTCTCTCCAAAAGAGAGTCATACTCAACTGATTGACGCACTCTCTATCCTGTAGAGAGTCATACTCGACTGATCATAACTCTCTCTCCAATAGAGAGTCGTACTCAACTGATCGACGCACTCTTTATCCGATAGAGAGTCGTACTCGAATAATCATATCAAGCTGGGACCACCGGTCCGCAGCGACACACTAATCACCCTTCACATAACCATTACACAACTCATGGTTGGCAACATAAAGATATTGGAAATAAATCCTACATTTAGGGCATTACCTATCCACAGATGACCTTTTTGCCAATTTATTAATTGGGTCATCCCCGTACTAACATTTACACCCTACTAAACATCTAGGCCGATTTACATCACATCTATAACTCCTAAATTATGATAGGGTATATGCGATATCAAAAATTGAGCATAAATACATCCAACGATAAGTACAAGCATACGATAATAAGAGCAGGGTCAAGATAATATGAACATATAACATGCTTATATCTTGTCTAAATCTGAATGCAATTACATCTACCGGACTAGGTAGGAAATTACCCACCTGATACGAAGCTTGAATAATCCTCACGGTCGCGGACCTGCTTCGTATCCCAAACCATATTTGTCTCCAAAAGCCTCCGCCAAGCTACAACTTTCCGACAACGAAGTGCTTCTTCTCCGACGTCTAGGTTTTAATTGCTTTCTTTTTGTAACATCGGTTTAAGTTTTTATTTCAGTTCATTATTGTAATTTCTTGGAGCTTTTATCGTAACGAGGAGAGGGGCAGTGTCCCTATACCTCAAGCTTTGTTTTTTTTTGTATCGATTAACTCCTACCTCTAACGAGGAGGAGTTCTTTAGTGTTTTTGTCCTCCGTACGTGGTCAAGGACCGCTAGGGCCTTGGAGTAGTAGCCGAAGGCTACGAACCAAGTAAAAATATTTGTCTCCTTTTATTTATTGCTTATCTTTCTGTTGTAAATTAATTATCTACTCGAGTTTTAACGAACGAACAAAAAGAAAAGGTTTTATCGCTATTCACCCCCCCTCTAGCGATCCGCTTCGATCCAACAATTGGTATCAGAGCCAGGGGTTGCTAAGATTTGGTGAAACCACTGATCTAGCTTTTTACAGATTTTTTTTTCTTTTTAATTCTGTTTATTCCAGATTTATTTCATTTGGTTAGTTTTTCTCCCGCACTACTAATCCAAGACGCGAGTCTTGGTACATTTTCGTGTGTTTTTGTCGTTTCTAGGTTTTCCGTCTTCATCTCCTTGTTTATTTTGTTTTAATGGCCCATCTCGAGGGTTTTAGCACCGTCCGACCTCCATTTTACAACGGAGATGACTTCCGTTATTGGAAGGGTCGGATGGAATGCTTTCTCACACTTTCGACTAACGAAGTGGGTGAATCCTTGGGTTATGACCAATGGACCATTGCGAGAAAACGACAAGTTGAAGCCAACACCAAGGCAACTCAAATCCTCCAATGCGGTTTATCCAAGGAGGAACTAAATCGCGTTGGCCCCTTCATCAGCACAAAGGACCTTTGGACAAAGCTAGTGGAGCTACACGAAGGGACCGATGAAGCCAAGGTATGTAAGCGAGATCTTTTATTTAATAAACTATATAATCTAAAAATACAGGAACATGAGTCCGCGACACAACTTCACGCCTGCGTTCAAGACATAGTCAACAATCTACACGCAATCGGGCAAAAGGTCGAAAACCGTGACCTTATAAGGTATGTTCTTAACTCCTTTCCGAGGACTACCTTGTGGGCATCCATGGTCGATGCCTACAAGGTCTCCAAGGATCTTTCGAAACTTATGTTAGATGAATTATTTTTCGATTTTGAACTTCATGAGCAGTCTAACTCGGAACCCGAGAAGGGTATAACACTTTTTGCAGGTTCAAGGAAGAAAATCACAAGCAAGTGTAGGGATGTATACTAAAAAGTTTATCTTTTGTATGAACATCTTTATTTTTGAAATAAGAATCACATGATCATTGTTCGCATATTTATATGATTATGCAATATTATCTAATACATTACATTGTAGATAACATGGTGTGTGGTGTCACACGGGAGATCATGTTATCGGCTCCTTGTAAAGTATAAGTAAAGGCTCACAACCGAGATGACTTTGGACAAACCATCGGAATGGTTGTAGTGTGATTTGGTATTGGTTTGCCTTGACCATAGAATCACACTAGTGCACTTTGTGTGTATTGAGCATGACCGACATAGAGGTGATTCGATTTATTGTTGACTACATAATCGAATCGGACCTCAGAGATTATTTTGTACATGCTCTTAATCCCGATATAATAACGGGCACATATACTTAGTTGTCATCTCTTTGATTTATCAATGGGCGAGATTTATAGATTAAATCGATAGGCTTGGTAAGTTGGGAGATGATATTATTTATATGGTGTATCGTTGATTATAGGAGGAAACCGTGTCCTATATATTAGGATGATGATGTCCCCTTGAGGAGCTCATAAGGTTCTTCATGTAAACCCTGCAGGTGGACTTGGTCCGGCATGATGAAAAGGTTGAGTCGTACTACTCAAGGAGTTAGATGTCGATTAATTAATGGTCAGTAAATTAATTAATCGATGGACATTCAAGATCTTAAACACGGGAAGAAAATGTACAAATAATATATGGAGCCCATATTATCATATGGGGGTTGGTGAGATAGATCAATGATAATCCTTTAGTGGATTGGATTATCATTAGTGGATCGGACTTTATGTGGGCTTGATCCATGGGTGGCAAAGATCCAACTCCTCCTCATGGTCTCTAATGTAGCCTATTAACACCTCATGAAGCTTAGATCCAGTGGATAGAAACAAAACTCTAGATCCAAAGGTAGAGATTAAATCTCTAGATCCGACGGTTGAGATTAAATCTCTAGATCCGACGGTTGAGATTAAATATCTAGAACTAATGGAGGAGATTAAATCAAGCCTTAAGCCTAACTCTATAAATATTTGCTTAAGGGTGGGCGGCAACACAATGGAAGAGGAAAGGGGGCTTAGGTTGGGCGGCAAGGGCTTTGGAGATTTAGGGTTTTGGGTGGCCGCAATTAAGGAAAGATGCTTCTTCTTCTTCTTCTTCCTTATGGTGGCCGGCACCCTTCTTCCCTCTACTCTCCTTGGTTTTGGCTGGTGTCCAACATTCTCCCTTTCATCTAAGAGCATGGCTTAAGGGGATTAGGGTTTGCTTCCTTTGGAGGCTAGGAATCCTAGTTGGTTTAGGATTAGGTTTGGGTGGCTAGGGTTTTGGGAGTTTATGGGTGGGCGGCAACTCAAGGAGGTTTTTCTTCTTCTTCCTAAGGGTTTGGCCGGTTCCTTCCATCTTCCCCCTACCATGGCTTGTTCTCATCCCAATCTTCTTCCCCACTTCCAGGCCGGCCATAAGGAGAGCTAGGATTAGGGTTTGGAGGCTTAGGGTTTAGGAGGCTTGGGTGGCACCAAATAAGGAAGTAGTTTGCTTTCTTCTTCCTATCCTTTGGTGGCCGGCGCCCACAGCCTTATCCCAGCCCTTGGGCGGCATCCAAATACCCCTTCTCCTTCTCCTTAGGTGGTGGAAACAAGATATAGGGCTTTCCCTTGGTGTCTTGGTCGGTTTCCACCATTATCTCCTTCTCCTTGTTGGCCGGCGGCAAGCATCCTCCTTGTTGCTTGTTGGTTGGCCATAGGAAGGAGAAGAGTTTTTTTTTATTCTTCATCTTGCTTTGGAAGAGCAAGGAAGGAAGATTTGCGATCTAGGAGCTTCGACTTTTGGTAGAGCGTCGCCCACACAACGTCCGAAAGGAGGAAGGACATACATTAGAAGATCGAGAGGTATATCGATTCTCTAATCTTTATATGTTACTTGCTTGTTTTTGTTTTTCAATTATAAGCATGTTATAAATATGTAAATGGCTAAATAATACATGGATCCCAAGCATAAACACGAAAATCGGCGATCTGGACATCGTCTATTCCGCGGCTACTCATAGAATAGAGGATGGTCGCTTGAACAACTAGTTTGTTCAAGTGACCTCTCTAAACGAATAGCACAACGATAACTTGGTTGCTTTGACAATCCCTTTTGTCTAGGATTAAATTTTTAATCCGAGGACATAGAAGGGATCGCCATGATCAAGCAACCGAGGTGAAGTGGGAAGCGAAGTTTCCCCTCACGGAATCGATAAGCAAAACCCTTCAATTGGTATCAGAGCTTCCGAGCAAAACCCTTCAATGGGTATTAGAGCCAAGGTTTTCAGTTTTGTGTGTTTAGGATTCGATTAATTTTTATGCACTTTTTCATATATTATATGTGCCGGATAATAGTAGGATATGCGTAGTTTAACTCTTTGTTTGCAGGCATAAGATCCGACTATTATGGTCATATGTGTGCATGTGATTGTATGTGTGTAAATGTTTATTTTGTTGAATCCTCGGGGTTGACGAGGCTAGTATTTAATTTTTTGTAAATTAGATACGACATTGTTTAGCCACTCTTTCTATTTTAGTTTACTTTCGATCTAGATTTCATGTACACTCCCTCGTGGAGTATAGGATCGATGGATGTAAATTAAAATAGGTTTTAGTCTCAGCTCGAATCTCCGGATGGCTTGTACATGGCGTAGGAGGAGCGGACGAGAAGGCGGTGCGACGGGAGACATATTGAAGACAAAAGCCATAATAGTTGGAAAATAATTTATTTTTCATATTTATTGCTTATTGTTTGATATGCATGTCGTAGCCTAGAAAATTCCTCATTTTTAAATTACTAAGTGGGAGAGGGATATTTTTATAAATTCCCACGGCCTCCATTATGATTTGACAAGTGATGCAAACAAACTTGCGCGTCGGCTCTTAGTGCCTTCCTCCCCATCGGATGAGTTTGTTTGTGGATCACAAGGTCGAATATGGTTATAGGAAATTATTAAGGAGCGTGTGTACTTGCCCATCGTAAGGCACATAACCCGAGATAATTATCTTGGTACCAAGTAATGGTGAACACTTAGATACAAATATAAGTATCCTCCCCATCGGAGTCACTTCTTTTATTTGTAGGGCCAAAGAGAAACCAACTATTAATTTTACTTGTCAAAAAGTTAGGTTGACAAGATAGTAAAATTAATGGGTAAAACCTCCTCTTATAAATGTAGAATTCGTATACGTCCACACTATCATGGCATATGATATTCTCGGTGTTTTGAGGTGTTGGTTGATTTTAAAATTTTATTGTTTCAGGAATCAATAATTTTTTGAAATCTACAGTAATGATCTATGTGATTCTTAGGATTTTCAAAAATCACTTTCAGTCCACTTACTATTATACTAAAGGAAAAAAACTTACTGTACCCAAATAATGTTGATTGGAAAAGAATCTAGATATTGTCTTATCTGCTAAGGAGTACAAGTATGCACTCTTCGAAGAGTGCCCTAAGGCCATGGTTGCTTAGAAGGTTTCTACTTCTAAGCCGAAAGGCAAGAAGAAGAAGAAACAAGGTGGAGCAAAGGTGGTGGGAGGATCTCAGGGAGGAGTGAAGAAGCCGAAAGGCAAGTACTTCACTTGCAAGCAGGATGGACATTGGAAGAAGGACTGTCCCAATCTAAAGCAGAACAAAGATATATCCTTTGGACTAGTCGTCAAAACATGATTAGCGGTGTTGTCTACTGGCACCTGGTGTGCAGATACGAGAGGCACTAATCATGTCTGCAACACTTTGCAGGGGTTCCAGGAAACCCGACGACTAGCTAAAAGGGAGATTACCATTTACTTAGGCAATGCCATGAAGATGGCGGCTATTGCAGTGGGAGAAATTTTATTTATCTCTTGAGAAAAATAAAACTTAGGTTCTGAAAATTCCCTTTGTGTACCTTTATTTAGAAAGAAATTAGTTTCAGTTTCTAAATTATTTATGGATGGATATTCTATTTCTTTTAATGACAGAGTTGTTATAAAAAGGAATAGGGAGAATATCTGTTCAGGTACATTGATAGGAAATTTGTATACACTTGAACCAATACCTACCACGATGCAAATTGAAGTTTATAACTCATCTTCTAATTCCAATAAGAGAAAAGAACCTTCAAAGATGAACCAAACATATCTTTGACATCTTAGGCTTGGTCACATTAACCTAAGCAGAATTCAAAGGTTGATAGCTGATGGACCTTTGGGTTCATTAGTGGTGGAGGATCTCCCAACCTACGAATCTTGCTTGGAGGGTAAGATGACCAAGAGGCATTTTTAAGGCCAAGGGGTATAGAGCCAAAGACGTGTTAAAATTGGTTCATTCTGATTCGTGTGGTCCTATGACTATCCAGGCAAGAGGTGGTCTTGAGTATTTCATCTCTTTCAAAGACGATTATTCAAGATATAGATGACACTATGATCTAATCGTGGTGGTGAGTACCTCTTGGGAGAGTTTAGGGAGGCTGAGATTCAATCCCAATTGACTGCACCTGGCACACCCCAGCAGAATGGTGTAGCAGAGCGAAGGAATAGGACTCTTATGGAGATGGTTAGATCGATGATGAGTTATTCTGACTTGCCAGATTCATTCTAGGGATATGCTCTAGATACGACAGTGCACATTCTGAACCTGGTTCCATCTAAATCGGTGCCTTCTACTCCCACAGAATTGTGGACTGGGCGAAAGCCTAATCTAAGACATATTCGGATATGGGGGAGTCCAGCACATGTGTTGAAGGCAGATGCTGGTAAGTTGGAATTTCGTATAGAAGTACGTTTGTTCGTTGGCTATCCTAGAGGAACGAAGGGTGGTTTGTTTTATAGTCCTAGAGATCAGAGGGTGATCGTTAGCACGAACACCAGATTTCTAGAGGAAGACTATGTGATGAGCCACAAGCCCAAGAGTAAAATTGTTCTGGAGGAATTAAAAGGGGAAGTCACTTCTTTAGTACCACCGGTACAAGAGGATATACCACATGTCACTGCACCACATGTCACAGAGGATACACAAATGATACCTCGTCGTAGTGGGAGAGTTGTTAGACAGCCTCATAGATTCATGTTCTTGGGTAACATGAACCTGATCCCTGGACATACGACGAGGCAATCCAAGATATAGATGCAGCATCTTGGCAAAGTGCAATGAATACTGAGATTGAATCTATGGATTCAAGTCAGGTCTGGGAGCTCTTATGCATAACAACTCATATGGATTATGAGGTGTGGAAGATGGATGTCAAGACAGCTTTCCTTAATGGAAGTCTTGAGGAAAACATCTACATGAAGCGACCAGAGGGATTCATTGCTAAAGGCAAAGAGCATCTTGTATGTAAGCTTAATCGGTCCATTTATGGATTGAAGCAAGCTTCGAGGTCTTGGAACATCCGCTTTGATGAGGTAATCCAGTCTTATGAATTTATTCAAAGTTCGGATGAGTCTTGTGTATACAAGAGATGTGACAGAAACGTAGTGGTATTTCTTGTACTATACGTAGATGGCATTTTGGTGATTGGCAACAATATCAAGGTGTTATCGGACGTAAGGGTATGGTTGTCCAAACAGTTTGATATGAAGGACTTGGGAGAAGTGGGACACATCCTTGGGATCAAGGTTATCGTGTTTATCCCAAGCTTCATACATAGACACGATAATGGATCGTTTTAGCATGCAAAACTCCAAGAAAGGTTTTCTACCTTTCAGGCATGGAGTTCCTTTAACTAAGGAGATGTGTCCTAGATCATCTGAGGAGATAAAGGAGATGAAGGTGGTTCCTTATGCTTCGGCAGTAGGAAGCCTCATGTATGCGATGCTATGTACGAGACCAGATATCTGCTATGCCGTCGGCATGGTCAGCAGATATCAGAGTAATCCAGGACAGGGACATTGGACTGCGGTAAAGCATATATTGAAGTGCCTGAGAAGGACTAGGGATTGTATGCTAGTTTACCGGGCAGACCAATTACTCCCTGTGGGTTACATGGATTACGACTTCCAATCTGATAGGGATAACAGTAAGTCTACCTCAGTTTATGTGTTTACTTTGGGAGGTGGAGCCATTGTATGGAGGAGTGTCAAGCAGAAATGCGTGGCGGACTCCACCATGGAAGCTGATTATGTGGCAACCTCTGAGGCGGCCAAAGAAGTAGTGTGGCTTAGGAACTTCCTGATGGACTTGGATGTGATTCCTGGTTTGCCCAGAACTATCACAATTTATTGTGATAATAATGGTGCAGTTGAAAACTCGAAGGAACCACGAGCCCATAAGGTAAGTAAATGAAATAGAGCGCAAGTACCACCTGATACGAGAAATCGTAAAGGAGGTAGAAGTTGCTGTCGCCTAGATTGCATCAGAGGATGAACTAGTAGACCCTTTCACTAAGGTCCTTCTAGCGAGAGTTTTGATAGGCATGTGGAGGGAAGGGGAATCAGATGTATGGCAGTAAGAGGACAACATAGTCTTTTAGTATAAGTGGGAGATTGTAGGGATGTATACTGAAAAGTCTATCTTTTGTATGAACATCTTTATTTTTGAAATAAGAATCACATGATCATTGTTTGCATATTTATATGATTATGCAATATTGTCTAATACATTACATTGTAGATAACATGGTATGTGGTGTCACACGGGAGATCATGTTATCGGCTCCTTGTAAAGTATAAGTAAAGGCTCACAACCGAGATGACTTTGGACAAACCATCAGAATGGTTGTAGTGTGATTTGGTATTGGTTTGTCTTGACCATAGAATCACACTAGTGCACTTTGTGTGTATTGAGCAGGACCGACATAGAGGTGATTTGATTTA